>BQNB010073941.1:2732-26617 GCA_026074375.1 Tanacetum coccineum
TGAAAACTAGCCGTTAGAGGCTAAAATGAAACTTTTTAAAATTGAGGGGAATAGGTAAAATATAAATAGCCGTTTGGGGGGTAAAATGAATTTTTTTTTTTTAAAACCACCCCAACGCCGTTGGGCAACGCCGGCGAACGGTGTAGTAACGCCGGGCAACGCAGCCCAACGTCGTTGCCGGCGTTACTACACCTAAGACTCTTACTGTTTACTCTTGATTATAGAAACATTCTTTAGATTCAACTCAAAGATTGTCATGTAATCAAGAGTAAACGGTAAAGACCTTTTATGCAATTTTTTAAGGATTGTGTTGTGTTTGTAATCTTAAGTAATTAAGTAAATCTAATACGTGCCACAAGTCATAAAAACCAAGTCTCGAAAAGTTTAATAACTTACTCCATGATCTCTACATACACGAAAGTGTAACATTGCATTATGGAAGGAATATAGAAGAAGAATGTTTGAGTTCAGTTTCTTTATCTTCTGATTGGAGATTAACTAGCTCAATTAGTAACTATCAATTGATGCTTTCATTAAGCTTTACTCATGCCTCTAATCGCCGATGTCATACGTTCTCACCCTACAGGCTCGCGACTAGAAGCAGCCATGGCCAATTTGACTAAAACCATGACCAAGTATTATCCCGACTCCACTTCGTATACTCCGCCACCAACATCAAAACCACCACCCCTAAAAAAACTACGGTCCCTCAGCCAAGATAGCTAATTTAGAAAATGATCCACATACCCTCGAGCTCGCCAACTGTTGGAAATGCCTTCCCAACCAATGGGATACTAACACATCAACATCGATCATCACGATACCAACAAGCACACAAACAATTATCACACCACGATTGAACAACCAGGGGCTGAAAATTAACCACTCTGAACCCGTGGTTAAGTCGCTAAATGCCTCCGATTTATTTATTACTAAGATCAAACATGATGTCACCACATAAACTCGAGTTACTCTTCACCCGCTCATCATGGACATGTTACCTATCTTATGTTGCTTAAAAACATTTTTTTCTATCACCAAGTATTGTATTTCTCCAAGCCGATCCGAAACCAGCTTGGAAGCTTTGAGGGATTGATCCATGAGGCATGAGCCTTGAGGACAAGTCTCCTTTTGATGCACGGAGTATTCATATGTGCCACAAGTCATGAATACCAAGTCACGAGAAGTTTAATAGCTTACTCAATGATCTCTACATACACGAAAGTGTATTCTGCATGCATATATTTAGTATCTTGCATTTTACACCCACGTTTCTCATTCTTTTCTTCATTTTATCAGTTTGCACCACAAGTTTAGGAACCTATGTATTTGTCCTTTGGCTATTTTATTTAAATGTAACATTGCATTATGGAAGGAATGAAATGGTTAAAGTAGTTTTGTTCTTTTTAGGGGTGTTCATCGGTTCTTTTATCGGGGTTGTTCGGTTTATTCGGTTCAGTTTGTAGCAAAAAAAATATCTAAACTGAAAATCGAATATTTAATTTGGTCCGGTTATAAATTCAGTTCGGTTGTTACGGTTCGTTTCGGTTTCACTTTTTGTGGGTGAAATCGAATTCTGCACACCCCTAGTTCCTTTTTTAATCTCTTTAAAAAATTGCTAACTTAATTAGTTATTTATCTTAAGGGATTAACCCTTAACCTATTACTAATATACACATTGAGTGACAAATCCACTGTCGTTTTGACAGTGGGTCACTTGCTACAGTAAGCCCGATTTTAGTTTTTTTTTTAATTTAATTTTTGGTTTTTTTCTTATTTGTATGCCACAAAGAAGGAAAGGGAAAAAATATTATAACAAAAGCTCGCGATTTATTCAGATAAAAAAAATATCCGCCAGAAACATCTTCGATACCAACATAACTTTAAAATAAACGATATGTCAAAAACGTACACCCTATTATAGTAAAAAAAAACCATATTAGCAAAAAAAACAATTTAAACATAAGCCTCAACACATAAGCCATATAACAAAAACTTATTACTAATATACACATTAGGTCGACAAAAAATTAGCCCTAACTGCCCAAAGTAAAAAAAAATACAAAACGGTCCCTCAACTTTTAACAATTTACAATTTTTTTACACAAAAAATTCCGTAAAAAAATTAAAAAAACATGAAATTGATAGGGATCGATTAAAACAAGCAAATGAACCCTTGTCCAGTGTACTATTTTAAGCAAATGAACCCTGGTCCGTATGTGTCACATTTTTATCGAATCCAAAAAACATGAAATTCAGAAATAGGCTATTCGGCCCTGGTCCATGTAACTATGTTAAATATCTATTTTTGAGCTCGTGGGGGGGGGGGGGGGGGGGGGGGGGGGGGGTTTGCGCGCCGAAAACGTCAATAGCAACAAAAAATTAAAACAATTCAGTTCGGTTGTTACGGTTCGTTTCGGTTTCACTTTTTGTGGGTGAAATCGAATTCTGCACACCCCTAGTTCCTTTTTTAATCTCTTTAAAAAATTGCTAACTTAATTAGTTATTTATCTTAAGGGATTAACCCTTAACCTATTTTAATCGATCCCTGTCAATGTCACTGGGTCGTTTTTTGGTATGAAAGAGACAACGTGATGTGTCACATTTTTATCGAAACCAAAAACCATGAAATTCTGAAATAGGCTATTCGGCCCTGGTCCAGTGTACTATTATAAGTTTCTATTTTTGAGGCTCGCCCAAAAGCTCATAGCAAAAAGTATACAACCCAATGAAATGGACTAATGGGCCTATGTTTTCTAATTATGTTAGTTGTGAGGGGTGTTGATCGGTTCGGTTATCGGATTGTTCGGTTTGTTCGTTTCAATTAGTTCGGTTATAACCTTTTTTTTGGTCAAACCGAACCGAATTAGAATTCAACAGAATTGAACCGAACCAAAAACTAAATTTGAATTTGGTTCGGTTTTCGAGTTGATCCGAATAACCCGAGTTACACCATTTATTTAAAAATAATAATAATTACATAAATATTTAGAAAAAAAATTAATTCAAGCATAAAAAAGTGTTTTTTTATATTGGAATAAAATTTTAATGGTGTTTTTACATAAATAAATATATATATTTATATAAATTCGGTTCACATATTAGTCCGGTGCGATTGTTTTCGGTTCGGTTCGGTTTTGATTTTTCTGCTCACCCCTAAGTTATGTTACTTGGTTGATTTCATAAAATTTTGTTCCTACTTGATTTGATTTGATGATTGGTAATCTGGTCTAGTTCTCATATAAACTGATGCATACAAATGGAAAAAGATCATCTCATGTTCAAATGAACATGAGGGGTAATGTTCTGCTTTATCTGATTGTACATTTGATTATTTTAATCAAATGTACAATCATAGCAGAACATTATCTCTCATGTTCAAATTAACATGAGAGGATCCTTCTTATCCCATACAAATCTATACATGTTTAAAGGCATGTCTCTTTACAACATATCTATTCATGTACGCGTGAGCCAATTTTCGCCCAATCACAAACTTGAATCGGATACATCTTTATAATCAAGCCATTAGCTCGCTCTCGTGTGATCGAACACAGACAAAAACGATATGAAACAAACTTACACCTAAGTCAAAAACAACAATGTGATTAGTTACGCTTAAAACCTTAAATACGCCATTATTAGTTAATCCATGTGTCTAGTTAACATGAAAATCATAACTTGGTTTCAACATCCAATAAAAAGTCTTGATTCAAACTTTGTTGTGACAATCAAATCATTGCAAGCAAATGATATAATTATATATATAACCATAATGTTTGCTTCATTTTAGCATTAGAGAGGTCCCTATCTCATTACCCACCTCCCGTACCCATTGACTTGAGCGAGGGGAATGTGCTTTTGTCAATGAGTTTGGTGACCAATTGAGTTAAGATGTTCTTTGACTCTTGAAATATATATGTTTGCTATTTACTCACGATGGATAAATACTTTTGGCACGAATCAAACATATAATAGTTATTATATGTGTTTACTATTTAAGTATTAATTCGCACCGGATAGGACAAGTTGAACTCGAGCCAAACACGATGAGAATTCCTTGCGTACATGTGGATAAGAAAGAAAGACGCGTTAGCCTCGCCCCGGGGGTGATCCCAGGACCAAGCTCATGCGTGAGAGTAAGTATGTGTTGGAGACGGAGGGGCGTAAATAGTATGTGTGTGTGAGAATGCAATAAATGTTGTCTGAATAGCAGTAAATGAAAGGGTATTTATACTACCTGAACCACTGTAGCCATTCACTGTTTCTGACACTTAAGAATTGGGGAAACCGAGCTAGTCCTAGCTTTTGTGTCAGGCGGCGGTGTTGCGTGTAGACATAGTCCCGCAAATCCTGGGATGGAGACGCCCTTATGAGCACTTGCTATTGACCATTAGTCCGATGAGGTGTTCTGGTTTCCTTGAACTTATCGTTTTGTCTTTTCCCTGGTCTATTCGAACGTGCCTTTCCGGCGTGATTATGTTCCCTTCGGATGTTGTGCCCGTCCGGATATATACACGGACATTTACTATTTACATTTGTTATTCATGAAATAGTACTCATTAACTTACAGACGTCAAATAAAGATGACCGCTAACGGTAGAAAATGCAAACTATTATTTTATGCACAAGAGTTATAAAGTAAACTATTTCGTAATCGTCATAATACTCATGCACGCAAATGATTTTTTCCTAAATTTTTAAGTGTGTTACGATTGATTAAAAATATAAAAAATAGTATGGCCAAAGTAAGTTCCGTTTCATAAATAATGCCCTCTTTGGAAGTGACAATTCAGGGGCGGATCGCGAGGGTTTTCGGAATACACGGAAATCTCGTAGATATTTCTTGCATAGTGTAAAATTATGTCAAATATATTGATTTTTAGAGCACAAGGTACGGTGGCTGGTGGCTTGAGCCATCGGCGAAAACGCCAGCCCACGGCGCGAAAACCATGTAACATTTCCACATTTTCATGTCGTGTTAACAACTTCGGCTATTTTATGAATTCATTTTTAAGCTTATTTCATGTAGTTTTTCATTTAAACCGCGTAAAGTAAATCGCGTAGACTAAAGGTTCAACGTTTAGCTTAAAATGTCAACTACATTCATTAAGGCCTCACGCGACTCCATGCTTGGACCAAGATTCTTGCCTTTCTTCTCCTATTGTTCACTCGAATAATATACACCATACATTCATATTCATTAAAATTTGATCAAAGGAGAACTAATCCAAAAATTATGCCAAAGTGAAATGTCATGAACTATAGAAAACTAAAACACTAGTACCCTTAAGATAAAACTTGTACACACTTATAAACTATCCATGGGCCGAAAATACCCTCCCTAAATCTGCACATGCTTTCAAATAAAGAAGATATACACAAAATCTTTCAAAGTCATCTTTTCTCTCCTTAAACCACCGGTTAAACCCTTCCTCCCCACTACTCCATACTTCAACGAATATAAACATTTCCAACGTCCTATAATCTCTTCAATCTATAAACGGTTTTCACCTTTAATTCCCTGTAACAAGATGCCTTACCACAAATTCATTTACATAAACATGTGATGCCCATATTTGACTAGTAAACCATCCTCACATGAGTGTATAAATATGGCACCCATCATTCTTGTTTTCACAAACAAAATCACTTCCAAACTCTGCAAGTTTTATTCCTCACAAGGCCTTGTTGTTCCCAGCAAACACAACAACTCGCACCCTTGTGCCTTCATCAGACATAGAATAACAAAAACCCTAATCCAAATTCGTCCCTTCTGGTTCTCTCTTTTAGTCGACAAGCAAGCAAGCAAAAAGTGAGATTTTAGTGTTCAAGTGTAAGGCAAGGAGTGGGTATATATTGCGGTTAAGCCTAGGAATCGGGAAGTGAGTTGTGTCGTAGGATATTGAAGGCAGAAAGTAGGGTTTTCGTTTGGTTTAAACCTTTCACACAACCGTGCAACGTGCGTTTTGAGTTCAATGTCATGATTTATGTCATTCATTTAAATGCATTCTTGTTGCTTAGATTACTTGTGCTTGAGAAAAACCAAAATAGAAAAGGTATGATGAAAACGATATACATAAGATGTAGCGTGTTTACTGATGTATACAGGGTATCATTTGAAAAACCCATATACAAACTTGAACCAATAAAAAATTCTGAATTTATCACTCGTTAACTAGTATAGAGTAATGTTTCACGAGTGCGAAATTTGAACCCCTAAACACCTTTATATACGAAGCGGGAAACGTACTTTCAAAATTCATATATTTTATGTATAAAAACTGTCTTTCGTGTTGACTTTAGGCTCCGTTAGCTCGACTACTTTAAACTGGAGATAAGATCACACTAGGGGCGTTTAATAGTCTGCCTAATAAGCTTCATTTAGCAAGTGGAATCATCGAAAATGGTCAAGTAACGAGCGTGCAAATTGAAGATAAAGTTAGTACTGTTGTCATGCGTACCAACAGTTGACTGTTGGCAGAATAGGCCGCAATACCCCTACATTGGCCTCCGTTTTTAGTCCACAATAACAGACCCACTCAATCGGCCCACTAAACTTATAAAAGAGAATTGTAGTGAGACCTAGCTAGTTTACATAGGTAATATTTAGTTTTTGTCATGGATATTAATAGTAACGGAACTCGCAAACTGAGTCGTAAGTTAGTGTTGTTCCAACAGTTAAAACTGTTGGCAATTCAGGTCGCGACACCCTCACCTTTGGCCTCGTTTTTAACTATTTTAGCCACAACAAGACTTAAACTCATAAAGGGCAAATGAAATAGGAAGATGGCCTAGTCTTCAAAATATGTTTTGTGCCTTTCAAATACTGGAGAGACATGTTCACAATCTACGACCAAAATCTGTCAAAAATCACTTATAAAACACTTGGCCAAAATATTATTTTCTGCTTAAACCCAGTCGCGACACCCCCATGATTAGACACGTTTTTGACCCTTTAAACGACGCTGTTTGACAAAAACTTAAATGACAAAAGTAAGACACCTTGCCTAATTTCAAATCCATCCACTTTTGGTTTGTAAATTCATTATGTAACGAATCTAGAAATTGATTGTAAAACTCTATGTTTGTTCCAAAACTTTATAAATAAAAACTTAAGTATTAATACTTTTTAGATATCAAACATTTAATTTCTTAGAGTCTCACACTATAACTTTGTGCTCTCTCACAACTTTCTACGAGCGCGCGACCTGACCACTTTTCATCGTCTCTCTCCAGATACCAAACACGCCCTTACATCTTCACACTATCCCGCGCACAACACGAGTCTATATCTACTCTCTGACCGATTGCAACTTTTCTTCTATATCTATGTCTCCATCTATCTTCTACGACACTTGGGAATTCGGCACCCCAACTAAGTGCCGGAGCTTTAAGAGGTCGATTATAAGGTTCTGATAAAAATGAGATAAAAGAATTTGATCTTTTAGAGGTTTTTATTCACTGAGAAGTCCTAGTAGATAAATATTTTGTACATCTTTTTATTTGTGCTCATTAGCTGGAAATGTTACATAAGCTTTTATAAGACAAGCTAGTCTAGATAAGTCTTATTTGTTTATTAATTATGAGTACAAGATCGGGAAGAGTTCTTTAATATCTACTAAAGAGTGCGGTATCATTCATTGCTGCTTCTATATTTTCTAAATCTCTTTTCAATCACTTAGAATAGGTATTACTATTTCTATCGTTCCATAATATAATCTATTCAGAAAACTGAAAAACAAAATTAAATACCAAAATAAACGGCAAATGTAGCGTATTTCTCTGATTTTTGCCATGCTTGAGATGTAGATTCTCTTTGTATGAGTCGGTGTTATCTAAATTGCTAATGTTTCTGTAAATAAATAAATGTCTACAGTTATGCTGTAGATTAGTAAAATACTTGTGCGATCAATCTTCTAGAGAGACACATACCACCACAGAGTCGATCTTGTACCATCATTCTCTGTAACAACTAGCAGCATCGTCTTCATACAGAGAGATACACAGAGACTACAAATTATAGACACAACCATATATACTGTCTACTATACATGCACAATTTTATCTCCCAGTGACACTCAACCACACACGTCCTATTTTAAATCCCTTTCTCCTGTCAATGATCTCGTAATTTATCAGAAGATACTTGTCATTTTACTATTCTTCACAACACACCATCTCTTTCTCTGGCGGCTACTCTACTCTAGAGTCCTTCCACACATCTGCCTTAGACAAACACACTCATACTCTTATATCTTACACAAGAGCGACCTCTCTTTCAATTCTACGCAATATTCTCCACCCCACTAACAGCTCATCACTCGCTTCTAGAGCGACAACATTATACTCACACTGATAGTCTCCATCTACTCAAAGCCATCATCTATCTTATGTGATCCAATACCTCCATAAGGGTAACTACTGACATATGATCTCGGTTCAATTCTCTAATCACATGAGATACATGTCCTCTAGTCACTATTACAGCGATTTGCGTATCTCTCTCTATCTCTCTATATCTATAGGATATTGTTATGTTGTATACTCTACTTCAGCTCATCAAACACATCATATTCTCTTCTACCACAACTCACGAGTCACATTCTCTAAGATATCATAATCAAAAGTCCATATTTATATAAAAAAAACGCAAAACGAACACACGTACTCTTTCTTATAACAACCATGTATGAAATCTCACACCATAGCTCCTTATCCTCGATCACTACTCACTCTAGAACCGGTACGAATTTCCTCTCTCTTCTCGAAGTGCCGTCCTCCGTAGTACAACAATCCTAGATATCCGTGCCAATTGTATGCATTCATATCTACGTACTATTAGATACATTCTTTTCTTCCTAAGCACACAATTGGAGACATACGCATATCCATATTCCGACTTCGCCGTAGCACTCACGCGCGTATTCACTTACATTACTATTACTATTGGTGTCTCATAAAGTTATTAATTACTAATAGATAGGTATCAAAGATCCATAAAGGTTTAATTCAGACATCATCATACTAAATGGATGTTTTATCTCTTCACACAAACGGCTTAATTTATACTAATCTTCCTATCTCTCGCGGTGAGCGAGCAGTCATTCAGTTCATATTTTCAAACTTGTGTCAGTCAAACCGTCTCTATTTATCAAAGGACGGAGCACCATACATGCAAACCTGCTCCGTTAGCGACATGGCGGCTGACATCATCTAATATCCTTGGCGAGTCCAAACATGACTCATATCAGCGCATGGTGAAATTATCACCTCTTCATTCGGCACTACTCTTATTCTTTATCACACTCCTCCTCGTGTCGCTATCTACTCAGATTGTTGCTTAATTTGGTTATATAAGTGTTGTATATTACATTACGTATATTAGTGTTTGGGTCCTTATATAATATACTTATACAAGTTTATATTATGGTTACAGATTAGCCATGTCATCAGATAACGCATACGTCCATATCCTCTGATTCGAATGGACTATCATGGGGCATTCCACTTGTGAATGTCGGCGAGCTTCCCAAATTCCATTGATAAGATGACAACCGCATTCTTGGCACTTACACGAATAACAATAAAAGTCATCCGACGGTTGTCCACACCCTGCACACTCATATGGTAAATATGACTCCATGAGAATTAAACGATTAAGAGGGTTAAGAAAAAGAATTAAACGGCAAAGAGGTTAAAGGAGACTATTTTTGGTTTTTCGAGTTTTTTAAACATCATATTTTATTAAAGGACAAAAATGAGATTCGAATAACTTAAACCGATAATCAACTTGCTTTACGGTATCTCTTTAAAAGAAAAACGCACAAAGGAGCGGAGGAGCGGGAAAGCGCGAAGCTATTAAAAACCTTCTCCTTTTAGGGTTAATTATATCAAATATATAGTATAGTATTACCGGAAGTATCGGTTTCTCACTTCGTTATCCACAAAGTTTAAAACCGGACCCGGGTCATTTCTCCCCGGCAATAGCGCCATTTTGATGTTCGGTCGTTTTTCAACGAGCGTATCAAATAAACCCTCAGATATATAATATATATATTTATAAAATACATATACGTATACGCAAGCTAAGTATCATACAAATTATTCTTAGGAAAGAATAAAAAGTAATCAACACGGGTATCGTTTTCCTCGGCGAGAGATGAATGAAAATCTACGTTCAAGTTGTAAATCGAGCTTGATTGTCATAAAAGTTTTTGGTTTTGGTTTTAAACTATTTTTAAACTAAAAATTAAACTAATATGAATTCTAAGATTTAAAACTACAAGGTTATACTAAAATTGATCTAAAAGATATAAATGACAAATATGCTTGCTAAGTGACGTGAAATGTTCCTTAAGTGCGGGCTTAGGTTTAACGAATTAAAATCCTTAGAAAACAAGTTTCAAGAAATTAAATGACAAGTAAAGTAAAATGCTTTTTAAAATAAATGACAAGTATTTAAATTGCATTAAAAGTAAATGACGGTATGTAAATTGACTATTAATTTTTTAAACCTTTTTAAAACCGCACTTAAATTCCAAATCACTAATCACTTAGCAAACACAAGTTATTTACTCACTACTCATAACGAAATTCAATTTAACAAACATAGCATTTAACGACAAAAATAAATCTACACTAAGCATGGCAAAAATCAAATACGCAAATATATTATGGAACGATAAAATAAAACTATTCTAAGTATTGAAAAGAGATTAGAAAATAGAACCCGAAATGAAGAACCGCAATGATATAAAACCACCCGATCTTACAAACTTAATAAACAAATAAGTTTATCACTTTTAAGCTCTACTTCACTAATTAGCAAATAGAGGTGTCAACTTTATCTACTAATTACTTTCATGAAAACTATAAAGATAAAAACTTTATCTATTTATCGACCTTATAAGACCCTTAAGCTCCGACCTTAGATGAAGAAGGATGGAATAAGAAATAAGACATGAAAAGTTAAGACAAAATAAGCTAATAAGATGAAAACTTTTTAGAAAAAATAAGCTATTTTGAAAAGTATTTTTTGTAAAAATAAAACTAGATTAAATCTATATAAAAAACTACTTTTGTAATAAAAACTAGAATAAGCTAAAAAGCTATCAAGGCTTTTTCAAAGAAAGGATAAAGAATAAAAGCTTATAAATAAGCCACTTCTCAAATAAGCTACAAATACCCTTCGAAATAAGCCCTAGCTTAATAAGCTATAAGAAAAACTAGTAAAGTTTAGAACTTTATGACTAAATAAGCTAAATAATAAGCTCTCGAAGATAAAGGTGCTCAAGAATTAATGAATAAGTCGAGTATGAGACTCATGACACCCTTTTTAACATTCGAATCGAGCTTAATCAATCTATAAGCATTTTTGAAAAAGTAAAGACAAGAAAAGAGAAAAAGATGAGATAAGCAAAAGCTATTTTAGAATTTATTCTAAAGACAATAAGCTAAAAGATAAAAACTTTAGATCTAAATCTACCCGAAACTAAGATGTTCAATCAAGTGAACTTGGATCGGGTATATTTAAAGATTTAGATCTAAGTAAATTAAGCTAGAATTAAAAAGCAACAAACTTAATGCTAGAAAATAAACTAAAAATATAAGATCTATTATTTTTTGATCTAATCCACCCGAAACTAAGGTGTTCAATCAATTGAACTCGGATCGGGTATGATTAAGGATTAGATCTATATATAAGAAATAAGCTTGAATAAAAATAATCAATCGAAAATAAGCTAAAATAAGCTTACTTAAAAAGCTCTAAATTGAAAACAATATAAAATAAGCTAGTCTAAATAAGCTATGGAAGTTGCTTATTAAAATATAAGCTTAAGAGATAAGATCCAAAAATAAGCTATAAGCATGAGCTTATTTGGAAATAAGCTAAAGAAAAGAAAGAGTAGAAAAAGAATAAGCATAAAAAGAAAATAAGCATTAAGAAATAATATGCATTTCATAAAAACAAACCTTAAACATCTTCATTAATAAGCTCAAAATCTTTATTACAATAAGCTAAATAAGCTATAAAAGCTTTTAGAATAAGCTAAAAATTGTACTACACTACTCCTAAATCTACACCTACTACTATAAGAAAAATAAACTTATTCTCTAACACCAAATGCTGTTGATGCGTGTGATATATATAGCCCAAAGTAGGTGGGGGTATTTTCGTCCTTTTAGGTCATCCACCACTCATATTGCTAGATCTGAGGGTATTTTGGTCTTTTTTTGCCTTCTACCAACCGCCTCATTATTTCCCATGATTGGCACGGAATCACGCACTCTGACCTCGTACTGACACACGCCTCCTCGGACTGATACACGCCAGATGCCACGTGTCACGCTCTGATTGGCCAACCACCACCTGGAACAGTACCTCGTACCTCAGACTAACACCTCTGCCTGCCACCTCGTACCTCGTACTAACATGTCAGCTGACATGTCAGTCTGCACCTCGTACTTGCCTGCAATCTGACATTCAATCATTAGAATGCCATGTGTCACCACCAGAGTGGTGCCACGTGGCGTAAGTATTGTTCCGTCACCGTCCGGTCAGCTGCCGCCGGACGACCGGTCAACGTTGGTCGACGGCGGCAGTCAACGCCGCCGGACCACGGCCCAACGGCGGCGTTCAACGATGGTCAACGGTGGCGAACCACCGTTGACCATCGCCGGACCACCTCCAGACCACCGGTCAACGGTGGTTAACCGCCAGTCAACCGGCGGGTCACGGCCGGGTCAGGTCGGGTATTGGGCCGGGTCAAGTCGGGTATTCGGCCGGGTCAGTTCGGTTCGTGGGCCGGGTCGGGTTGCCATGTGGCACCACCTGAGTGGGCCACGTGGTACCCGGATAATAATCCTCCCCCATGACAAGCATGGGACTTGAACCATGCACCTCTCGTTTGAGAGGTAGAGGAGTTACCAGCTGTGCTGGGCATACCCTCAATAATATATATGCAACATTAAATATTAAACCCTTATGGAATTTGGTCCAGGTCAATTTAATAAGAAAGGTTCAAACAGGGACAAAAAAGGGTCAAAATAAAAAGGTTCACAAATGAAAGGCCGGTACCGTTAGACTCGTAATTTCGTGCTCTTTCCAGTGGTGTGATCGAGGAATATTAAAGACTTCGTTTGAACCTCGATAAATGTGAAAACGTCGTCGAAAGTCACCCGAAAATTACCGTTTTTGCTTTATTTTCAATCCTTTGTACCTGTAAGACATAAAAACACAATACAAACATATTTGCAACATATTTATCCATATTTTAGTGTTTTAGTCCGTTTATTAGCATTTTCCGAGGTACAAATGATGTGTGTTTTAGCACATATCAAACGTTATATAAACGTACGGGTCATGTCGAAATTTCATAAAAAGTTTATACTTAGAAAATTTTACTTAAGAACATTTTTTTTGATTTAAAAAAAAAATATTACCTTATTATTTTATTATTTTAATAAATTCACTAAAAGACAAAAAATATAAATTTTCTCGAAACTTCTTTAATATGCTTTTTATGAGTAAACGTTTTATTTTCAACCATATTATGATTATTTTTATGGTAACTAAGGGTACCGAATGGACTTATCAAGATATATTTATAATTATTTACTATAAATATTTACTTATATTACATATCTATTTTTTTTAGATAGTATAAGTATCTATCATTGAGATATCGGATTGAAAAGATATTTTGGGATGAGACATCAACCATCACACCACTAAATTGTTATGGGTAATTGTACAACACATCTAGCCTCTATGCATCAAACGTAAAGACTATTATGGAAATGAATGATTAAAATGGGAGATTAACTGGACTAGGTCGTGTGCGGACGTCGTTGCATTTTGCTTGTGTGATTGAGTTTTGGTTGCTTAAGACTTGCTTGAGGTGAGTTCTTGTAGCCTCATTTTTCTACTATTTTTTTGTTGGGGGAAAATGATACTCAAATGTGTTTTGAACTGTTTTGAAATTTGACTGTGCGAAATGTGGTTTTGTTTTTGGGACAATTATGTGCTTATGATTGCTATGTGAATATATGTGATGTGATTTTACTTGCATGTACTATGTTTGGCATGCAAGAGTTTTGGTTTTACTTGTGTGTACTGTGTTTGGCACGGTAAGGGTGATTGGCAAGGATTTGCCATGTCTATTTATGGTCCTGCCCTAATATAGTGCTCCAGCTGGTAGGCCCTTTAGGTGCGTAAGCGACATATTTTGCTACCTGACTAGCGGGGATGCTAGGGAATGGTGATCGACTAGCAGGTATGCTAGGTCGTGTTCACATGATTAGCGGGGATGCTAAGTCATGGGTGATTTGCTTATATTCACTATCATATTGCACTATTGTCTACTATTTTGAGATATTAGCACAACTTTTGGGTTTAAGGTCAAACCTACAAGCTCACCAACTTTATTGTTGACGTTTTCGAGTATCATTTTTAGGTGATGTGAAAGATGAAAAGTTTGGTGATATTGATAGCAGGCTTAGGAGTATCCCGTGTGGATTTTTAATGTGAAGCCTTGCTTGTTCATTTCTTTGGTTCTTAGTATTTGGAAGTTTTGGTTTAAGTTTGGATTTGGACCTTTATGTGGGCATTTTGGAATTTATAAGAGATTATGGATTTGGTTATGATTTGGGACGTCACTCGAGGTTTGTTCGAGGTTGATGGTCTTCGTAACACTTGAAGTTTATGCATTGTAGTTTTCTCTATATTGTATCTTGTGTGATTGATCATTATATTGCATTCCCGAGTTTCCGCCATTGTCGGGGTGTGACAGATTGGTAATAAGAGCTATGGTTATAGAGAACTATGTGGATTGGCCAACGTAGTTATAAAAGTATCACAACTTACTCGTACTTGGTGATATTGTTCATACAAATTAATGTTGACACCATAAGGGGGTATTATATGTATAATTATATATAGTAAGATATTCTATATATATGTTAGTCTTCTTACGTACCTAACGTTGCCCATGTTCTCCCTCCTGTAGACAATGCCGCCAAGGATGAGGACCTGAAGTGTTGGCCGACCTGTTGCCAAATCACGAGGAGGGGAACGGGTTGGTAGAGGTGGGAGGGGTAGAGGACATAAGGGAGGTAATGATAAGCGTGTTGACGAATTGAATGGTCAAGGGAATAACCAGGGGTTGGGAGCTAGGGAATGTAGAGGGGGTCAATAGGAATGTAGAGGGAGTCAATGGGGGTGTAAGAGGAGCACCCGACTTCTTGACAATCATTGCCCAACAATTGCAGAACCTCTTACCCACCATTTTAGCTCAGGTTGGTAACCAAGGAAATGTTGGAAATCAAAATGGTAATTTGGTTAAGGAGAACATTCATGAGAACCGGGTAGGTTGTTCATATAAGGAGTTCTTAGCTTGTAACCCTAAGGAACATGATGGTAAGGGAGGTGTTGTAGTTCTTACTCGATGGATTGAGAAAATGGAGTCTGTGCAGGATATGAGTGGTTGTAGTATTGACCAAAAAGTGAAATACACTGCTGGTTCATTTGTGGGTAACGCTTTAACATGGTAGAACTCTCAGATCCGCACACTAAGCCGGGAAGTTGTTGTTAGTATGTCATGGAGTGACTTTAAGTTTATAATGATAGAAGAGTTTTGTCCTAGTCATGAGATGCAAAAGTTGGAAACTGAGCTGTGGAATTATGTTATGGTTAGGGTCGGCCATGCGGCTTATACTAATAGGTTTCATGAGTTTGCTAGGTTAGTTCCACATTTAGTGACCCTAGAAAGTAGGAAGATTAAGAGATACGTGTATGGCCTTGCTCTACAGATTCGTGGGATGGTGGCAGCAACAGAGCAAAAGAATATGAAGAAGGCTATGCAAATTTATGGTGCATTGATCGATGAGGCTGTTAGGAATGGATTAATTAAGAGGGTTGAGAAAAGAGGAAATATGGAGGAACCTAGCAAGGATAAGAATGGTAGGGATGATAATAAGAGGACTAGGACTGGAAATGCTTTTGCTACAATCACAAACCCTATAGGAAGAGAGAATACGGGTGCTTAGCCCAAGTGTACCACTTGCAAATGCTACCATGCACCCGGAGGGTCTTGTCGCACATGCTTCAACTATAATTGCCCATGTCGTCTTGCAAGGGATTGTAGAGTTGTACCTAGGAATGTGAACCTGGTAAATGTAAGGAACCCGACACCTGGTCGTGGAGCATGCCCTGAATGTAGGAGTACTGACCATCTCAAACTGACATGTCCTAGATTGAATAGAGCATAAGGACCGGGAGGAAACCGTCCAAACTAAGTTGTTCGTAATAACAGGGGTCAGGCTCGTGGAAACCAAGCTAGGGGTAGGGCATTCATGTTGGGAGCAGAGGAAGCTTGCCAAGATCCAAACATTGTGACAAGTACGTTTACTTTAAACAATCGTTTTGCCACTACCTTATTTGACTCTGGTGCCGACTATAGTTTTGTTTCCACTTTATACCTCTGTTAGGCAACCCAACGAATTAGGTTTCAAATATGAGATTCAGATAGCTAGCGGGCAGCTAGTAGAGATTGATAAGGATATTAGAGGTTGCAAACTAGAAATTGAGGGTCATGTCTTTGACATCGATTTGATACCATTCGGGCATGGGAGTTTTGATGTGATTATAGGTATGGATTGGTTGTCTAATCATAAGGCTGAAATGATTTGTCATGAGAAAGTAGTGAGGATACCACTACTAGATGGCAAGGTGCTTAGAGTATTAGGAGAAAGATCGGAAGAGTAAGCGAGACTTTTAATGAGTGCTAAGGCTAGCGATAAGAATCAAGAAGAGATTGTTGTGGTTAGAGATTTTCTCGAGGTATTTCTTAATGATTTATCAGGATTGCCACCTCTCTAGGAAATTGATTTCTGGATTGAGTTAATCCCTGCAGTTGTACTGGTTGTAAAGTCTCCCTATTGTTTGACACCTTCTGAATTTGAGGAGTTATCGAGGCAACTCAAGGAACTCCAAGACAAAGGTTTCATTTAACCAAGCTCATCGCCTAGGGGAGCACCGGTATTGTTTGTGAAGAAAAAAGATGGTTCTTTTAGGATGTGTATTGACTATAGAGAATTAAACAAGTTGACTGTTAAGAATCATTATCCGCTTCCTAGGATTAATGATCTATTTGACCAACTGCAAGGGTCGTAGTTTTTCTCAAAGATAGATCTTAGGTCTGGATAACATCAGTTGAGAGTGTGTGAGGATGACATTTTAAAGATTGAGTTTAGAACTCGTTACGGCCATTTCGAGTTCACAGTAATGCCCTTTGGTCTAACTAACGCACTAGCAGTATTCATGGATTTGATGAATAGAGGTTGTAGGCCTTATCTTGATAAGTTTGTGATAGTGTTTATAGACGATATCTTAATCTACTCTAAGACTCGGGAGGAGCATGTAGAACACTTAAGGTTAGTCTTGGAACTGCTCAGGAAGGAGAAACTGTATGCTAAGTTTTCTAAATGTGAATTCTGGCTAAGAGAAGTGTAGTTTCTTAGGCATGTGATAAATGGTGACATGATTCATGTAGACCCTAGTAAGATCAAAGTTGTTAAGAATTAGAAATCCCCTAGAACTCCGTCTGAGGTTCGTTCGTTCTTAGGATTGGCTGGATATTACTGTAAGTTCATTGAGAACTTTTCTAAGATAGCTAAGTCTCTTACTATCTTGACTCAAAAGTGTAAGACTTTCGATTAGGTTGAGGAACAGGAATTGACATTTTAAACTTTGAAGGATAACTTGTGTAATGCGCCTGTTCTAGCTCTCCCTGATAGACCGGATGACTTTGTGGTATATTGTGATGCGTCCGGGTTAGGACTAGGCTGCTTGTTGATGCAGAGAGGTAAAGTGATAGCATATGCATCTAGGCAGTTGAAAATTCATGAAAAGAATTATACGACCCAAGGTTTGAAATTAGGAGCAATTGTGTTTGCCCTTAAGATTTGGAGACATTATATGTATGGGACAAAGAGTGTCATCTATATGGATCATAAGAGTCTTTAACATATCTTTAGTCAGAAAGAGTTGAATATGCGACAGCGTCGCTGGATAGAGTTGTTTAGTGATTATGACTGTGATATTCGCTACAATCATGGTAAGGCAAATGTGGTGGCTGATACCCAAAGTAGGAAGGAAATCCTAAAGCCTAAAAGAGTTAAAGCTATGAATACCCTTTAGTTGAGTATCAAGGATAGGATATTGGCCGCTCAGAAGGAAGCTATGGATGAGTCTGCAGGATTGCAGAAAGGTTTAGATGAGATGATAGAACAGAGAAGTGATGGGACTTTGTACTACCTAGATCGAATATGGGTGCCTTTAAAGGGTGATGCGAGAACCCTAATAATGGATGAAGCCCATAAGTCAAAGTACTCTATACACCCAGGAGCTGATAAGATGTATTATGACCTTAAATATAGGTATTGATGGTCAAGTATGAAGAAGGACATAGCTATGTATGTTAGTAAGTGTCTGACTTGTTTGAAGGTTAAGGTTGAGCATCAAAGGCCATCCGGCTTGCTCCAGAAACTTGAGATTCTTGAACGGAAATAGGAAGGAATAGCTATGGATTTTGTGACTAAGTTTCCTAGGACTAGTAGTGGGTATGACACAATCTGGGTTATTGTAGACCGATTGACTAAGTCTGCTCATTTTCTACCTATGCGTGAGTATTATAAGATGGGTAGATTGGCTAGATTGTATTTAAACGAAATAGTTGCAAGACATGGTGGGCCGATCTCGATCATATTGGATTGTGATAGTCGTTTCACATCAAGGTTTTGGCAGTCAATGCAAGAGGCATTAGGAACCCGTTTAGACATAAGTACGACTTACCACCCTTAGACCGATGGTCAGAGTGAGCGTACTATTTATACTTTGGAAGACATGCTTAGAGCGTGCGTCTTGGACTTCGGAGGAAGTTGGGATGTTCATCTTCCGTTGGTTGAGTTTTCGTATAACAATAGTTACCATTCTAGTATAAGATGTGCTCCGTTTGAGGCATTACATGGTAGAATGTGTCGTTTGCCAATTATGTGGGCTGAGGTTGGAGAAGGTCAATTGATAGAACATGCGTTAGTGCAAAAGACTACTGAGAAGATCTCATAGATTAAGGATAGACTTAAGGCTATGCGTGATCGTCAGAAGAGTTATGCTGATAAGAGGAGGAAACCTCTAGAGTTTAGTGTAGGTGACTATGTTTTGTTTAAAGTGTCGCCTTGGAAAGTTGTGGTACGCTTTAGGAAGAAAGGGAAACTAGCACCTAGATTTGTTAAACCTTTTGAGATTATTGAGAAAATAGGCCTAGTGACCTATAGGTTAGATTTGCCTGAGGAGTTAGATGGTGTTTATGACACGTTCTACGTGTCGAACCGTAAGAAGTGTTTGGCTGATCCAACACTGCAAGTGGCCTTGGATGAGATCCAAGTTAATGCCAAGTTGAATTTTTTGGAAGAGCCTTTGGAAATTTTGGAAAGAAAGTTAAAGAAGCCGAAGCGTAGTAGGATTGCCATCGTCAAGGTTCGGTGGAATTCAAAACGTGGTCCTGATTCACATGGGAACGTGAAGATCGGATGAAACTTAAGTACCCGCATTTGTTTAGTGATGTTAGTAGTTGAATTTCGTGGTCAAAATTCTTTTAAGGGGGTAGAATGTAACGTTTGCCCCTTTTGTGTTCTGAATATTTCATATTTAGTCCTTTAACTATTTGACGTTTGTTAGTTTATTCAGATTTTGTACTGTGTTAACGGTGGTGATTTTGTTGAGAATTATGGTAAATTATGGTTTATTGTGAATAATAGTCCTTTTTAGAGGTTATTATTATGTTAGTTAAGTTCCAGGTGGTTGACCCGTGAAATTTGAGAAATGCCGAAAAACGAGTCTCGACACGTTTGTTAATGTCCAAAATGAGTTTGGGGGAATAAAGCATGGAAATATGTCAAGTAAATACTCTAAGTTATTGGAAAAATATTTTTAAAGTGAATAAAAATGCTAAGTAGCCTTGGGGAATAATTTACAGTTGAGTTTTACAAGCTTTTAAGTGATCCGACACAAAAATGACACCCCGAGCCCCCTTGGATACCATGTCCGGTTCTAGACTCATAGGGGACATCAAGGCATGAGTTTAGCAATTGTGTCCATGGTTGGTACACTTAAAATATCCTTATACTCAATTTGAAAACACATAGTTCATTTTCACAAAAAAAAATCTTATCTCTTCTCTCCCTTGGTTGGTTCGTCCGAGCTCCACAACACACAAACATATTAGTTTTTCAACTTTGATCAAGAAACATGAAGGTTGGTGATATATTGAGTTGATTCTAGTGTTCGGGTATTCTTTTAAACAACATTTGGGTTGTCCGGTTGGTGTCGAAATCTACATTTTTTAAGATTTTCTTGTAAGTTTCCAAATTTAAATATTATTTGTCCTTTTGGGTTTATATTAATGCATAGATGTTAGATATACAAGTTGATCGTCGTAAAAATCGATTTTTGGAAACGAAATGAATAAAAGGGAGTGTTGAGTGTTCAAATAAAATGAAACAAGGATAAGGTTTTGTTACTTTTGATATTGTGGTCGTGATGGTTGAGAAACATATATTGCTAGATAGCTTATTTTGTATAATAGCTTATGTAGCTTATTTTGTGGGCGTTCGTGGCTTATTTTGAGCTTATATGCACACGTTTTATTTTAAAATCACAAGGGAAGTGATTTTGATTATTTTCGTGGTATGGCGTATGTTTGTGGACTATTTATATAGCATATGGCAATAACCAAATACTATACGTAGCGTACTAGCTTATTTTTAAGCTTACGGACTTGATTTTTGAGCTCTTGGGCTCACGGCCCAATAAGCACAAATAAACCATGGCTTCTTTGTTGGCTTAATGCGGTCCGGGTTATTTTCTACTTATTAGTATGAGCTTATGTATATAAATGGACCTTGGTTTGGGGTTGGATCGTATTTTGGACGTATAAATACCTTAATGGACCCTTGTTGGGCCTTAAAGCTCAATAAGCGATATTTAATCGTTTTAAGCGTTTTTGACCGACTTTTGAAAGTAAAATGTAATTACGAAGTGATATTGAAAGTTATTTTGGGAAAAAACGTTTTAGTAAACGTACGGCTCATGTCTAAATTTCGTAAAAAGTTTATACTTAGAAAATTTTACTTAAGAACATTATTTTTGGTTTTAAATAATATAATATTATTTTATTATTTTATTATTTTAATATATTCACTAAAAGACAAAAAATATATTTTTTCTCGAAACTTCTTTAATATGCTTTTTATGAGTAAACGTTTCATTTTCAACCATATTATGATTATTTTTATGGTAACTAAGGGTACCGAATAGACTTATCAAGATATATTTATAATTTTTTACTATAAATATTTACTTATATTACTTATCTATTTTCTTTAAATAGTATAAGTATGTATCGTTGAGATATCGGATTGTTAAGATATTTTGGGATGAGACGTCAACCATGACACCACTAAATTGTTAGGGGTAATTGTACAACTCATCTAGCCTCTATGCATCAAACGTAAAGACTGTTTTGGAAATGAATGATTAAAATGAGACATTAACTGGACTAGGTCGTGTGCGGACGTCGTTGCATTTGCTTGTGTGATTGAGATTTGGTTGCTTAAGACTTGCTTGAGGTGAGTTCTCGTAGCCCCATTTTTCTACTATTTTTCCGTTAGGGAAAAAGGATACTCAAATGTGTTTTAAACTATTTTGAAATTTGACTGTGTAAAACATGGTTTTGTTTTTGGGACAATTATGTGCTTATGATTGCTATGTGAATATATGTGATGTGATTTTACTTGCATGCACTGTGTTTGGCATGCAAGGGTTTTGGTTTTACTTGCGTGTACTATGTTTGGCACGGCAAGGGTGATTGGAAAGGATTTGCCATGTCTATTTGTGACCCTGCCCTAATATAGTGCTCCAACTGGTCAGCCCTTTAGGTGCATAAGTGACATATTTTGCTTCCTAACTAGCAGGGATGCTAGGGCATGGTGATCGACTAGCGGGTATGCTAGGTCTTGTTTACATGATTAGCGGGGATGCTAAGTCATGGGTGATTTGCTTGTATTCACTATCATATTCTACTATTGTCCACTATTTTGATATATTGGCACAGATTTTGGGTTTAAGGTCAAACCTACGAGCTCACCAACACTATTGTTGACGTTTTCGAGTATCATTTTCAGGTGATGTGAAAGATGAATAGCTGGTGATATGTGATTGTAGGCTCAGGAGTATCCCGTGAGGATTTTTTATGTGAAGCCTTTCTTGTTTATTTGTTTGGTTCTTAGTATTTGGAAGTTTTGGTTTAAGTTTGGATTTGGACCCCTGTATGGGCATTTTGGAATTTGTAAGAAATTATGGATTTGGTTATGATTTGGGACGTCACTAGAGGTTTGTTCGAGGTTGATGGTCTTTGTAACACTTGAAGTTTATGCATTGTACTTTTCTCTATATTGTATCTTGTGTTATGATTGATTATTATGTTGCATTCCTAAGTTTCTGCCATTGTCGGGGTATGACACAATGGGTACATATCTTTTGATAAGATAGAACATGAATGAAATATTAAGTCGCACTAAATGGTTCATTATGTGCATCATATTGTGTTGAGAAATAGTTGTATCATGCATAAATGCAAGATGATTTGACAACATTGGTGTTGGGTTTTAGAAGTCTTTACAACTTACTGCTGCTGGTTCAACATTGGTGCTGCTAGTGAAGATTTAGTGTTGCTGAGAAAGATTGAAGAAAATAGACTAAGTCTTTAGTACTGTTAGAGTATAGTTAGTACTGCCAGTACATTGTTAGTACTGCTACTATAGTTAGTTGTTGGAACCCAATATCACTTTCACTTCATTATTGAAACAAGAAAAATAAGATGAGAAGATATGGAAGAAATTTAGAGAGAAGTTAGAGAGAGAAAGTAGAGAGAAAAAGAGTTGGTTGAATTCTTACAAATGAGAAATAACAAATGAGAATCAACACCATTTTCCATAGTAGAAAATGGTATATATACCCTACACAACTACATGAGGCGTGTGGGCTTTTACTTAGGTCGGGCTCGGGATTGACTTGGGCTTTAGCCCGATACACGTAACCGATTAGATTACACAAAGAGCCCGTTTACCCGTCTAGCCTATTACAACGTATAATTAATTAATGACCGAGACCTAATATAATTAATGAACGAACTTCCTTATTCAACTCAATATTTTGAGGCTAACAATCTCCCCCGAAGTAAGTTCATTGTGACACTCCTTCATGAGATCAACGAGATTGCTTTTGTCGTTAAGATCTTGTGGTCTTGGTCTCTGAATTCGTTATAGGCTTGTTCCTTCATGCTTTGTGATCTTTGATCTTGAGCCTTTGTCATTGTCTTTCGACTTCGTCTTTATGTCTGAGATCTTAAATTTTTATCCTTCAGTCTTGATCGTTGATATTTGCTTAATTGTATACTAAATTACCCGGGATTTTGCCTAATAAAAGCCAAATAAATGCCAAAAGAATAGAAAATGTGTGCTTTTGTGTCCAAATGTGCAGGTAAGGATTGAAAAGACAAAAAGAAGCAAAAAACAATCAAAAACCGACAAGGAACGAAAGTGACAAGAACAATAGTTAAGAATCAGCCGGATCAGCCCAACACAGCAATAAAGGCAGTCAAAGGTCAAAATGAAGTAAAAGACCAAAGTTGACAAGTCTTCAAAGTTTCAAGGGTTTATTTGAAGTTTTAAAGACTCAAGGACCAAGTTTGCCAAATGTGAAAATTTGTTAATAAAGAAGAAAGAAAGAGAGAAAGAACCACAAGGGCTGATCTTGCCAAATT
>BQNB010073942.1:0-31955 GCA_026074375.1 Tanacetum coccineum
GCAGCGCAAGGTACTCGCGAGACAGTTATGAATGCGGCGCAAGGTGCCACTGAGACAGTTAAGAATACTTTGGGTATGGGGGGTGATACTGCGACCACCACGCCTATTAAGAAGACTTAAATTGAACGTTTAATGTTTACTAAAACGTTGGTAATTTGTATATGTTTTCGGATCGACTAGTATGTTTTCGGTTGGTGTGAAGTACGTATGTATTTACCCATGCACCCTTGTATGAGTGTATCCTTGTAATCTCTTTGCAAATAAATTGACAGTTGCTTCAAGCTGAATAATTTATATTTGGATTGTGAAGTGTTTGTTGTGTTTAAATATATGAGTTATGATCGAAGAAATAAAACTTAAGGATTTTTCAACTAATTAATCAGTAGATAACAATCTCAAAATATAATAAAACCAGCCAAAATTGGGATATGAGATCTAACGAGTTGGCCTGCCCGCGCTTCGCTGTGGGATGTTTGGCGGGCGGCGGTTTTAGTTCATTTGTTGGAACTGTATATGTGGCGGAGCGTTCTGACCCATGCCAGAAAACAATGCATGCATTGAACGACAGTCACACAGGACACTATATCTACACAATGGAGTAACAGGAATGATAAAGAGCAATTCACATTGGTCCAGACATATATAAAAAAAAGCATAATAATTGAATACCTTTCTCCTTCAACACCAAATTGATGGAGACTATATTAAAGAAAGCATTCCATGTACTACACTCCAACAGTGCGGGGCAATGTAATTTACAAAACGAAAATCAACACTTAATGAGCCTAATTAATGAGCTGCTGATTCTACTTCACTTTGAGCATGTACAGCTCTCTCTAAAACGCCAGCATGCAATAACCTGCAATAAACGAATAAACGGTAAATAGAAAATTGTCTGCATCTACCGTTGCCATGTACCCCGTATATTTCCACCCATACTGAAGAATGACGCATTTCAACATATATATACTTTAATTTGGTATTGCAGAACTGTGTACTCCTATTTCACTAATTATTGCATATCTAATCTGACTTGTCCATAATTTTTGCATTGTAATCGATACGTCAAGATGATAATTAATATGTGCAGCCTTTAAGATGCATTCTATGCTAATTATCCTATTTATTTTCATGCCCATTTAAAATGGATTTATTGGTTTGCAGAATTTATAGTAGGATTTGAAAACTTTCATGTTCTTTGTTCCACGTATCTAAGTACCAAAAAATGCATTTGGTCCATCTTGTTGGTAAATGGGCAACATGGACTTCTAATTTTTTTTCTGCACAAAACTGTATACCTAAACTACCTGGGTTAAAGTAAACAATTCATTTCCCATTGGGCTTATGTTATTTGTACCCTCCTAAAAAGCCATCCGTACCCCTCCATGTTTTTTCCGGTTTTTTTCACTTTTTATTTTTTTTTATTTTTATAATTTTGTATATGTTATAAAACTGTGACACGGAAAATACGGAATGAAAATTATAAAGTTTAACAAGTCAAAAACATGAAACTGTCAAAAAATACGGAACAGAAGAACCTGAAATAAAACTGCGTTAACGATGTGTACTGCTGTTTTGATATCATTAGAGTTGTCCAAGTTCTGCCCTACTGTTAACGATGTGTACTGCTGTTTTGATATCATTGGTGTCTGCAGCCGTAAATAAGCATGGTGTGGTAAGAGGGGAATGGGTTGCTCCTCTGGGATGAATGACACCCTCGGTTCAAACATTCATTTACAAAGGAAGTGACGTAAACAGTAACCAAAAAATGTACCTTAGCATACCCACGGTCATCATCTCTTGAATCACTTCCGTCATCAGAATATGAACCCTTACGTCGCCTCCTAGATGATGGTGGTGGGTCATCATCTCTTGCAGTTCTCCCCGCAGCTTCAAGAAGCATGTCATCCAAGTCGTCCATAATTATCAATCAAATTCCAACACCAAGTCTCTCATAATAACCACCAGCATATTTATGTTGTAGTTTAAATGTTCAAAATGGTAAGTTACAGGTGCTACATCTAATTCAGCATTCGATCCGTTTAGATAGAATAGTATATAAATCAGGCTATAAATAATACCTAACATCTAAAATTCTGAAAACCTAATGTTTCGGTGGTTATATCATTCACCGAATTTAATCACATTTACATCGAGTTAAACGAAACCTAGGATGTATTGGTAATTTTCCCATATATTAAATGGATAGTGGAGCAAAGATACTGGTTTTACCCTACACTAATAGAAATATAAATTGGACTTCTATAGATTTGACAGTAGAAAGTCCTACTCCTTGCAATAATCCAAACACCACCTAAACTCTGAACACTTACTAAAACACAAAAAAGCAGAGGACAACTATTAGTACCTATGATATTGTCAAGTCCTTACATGCGTCCCAACCACAATGACAATTTTTTTCTTCTCAAAAATTTCCATCCTCGCTGATCTGATATGCTCTACTATTTACGATTTGTATTATCTTTTCAAGCTCACTTCTGCAATATCTAACAAATTCCACGATCGTCAAATAAATTCAGTACTGGATCTCTGCAAACGTAATAAATCTACGTCAATTCAATAAAACTCTCTGTAATTATCACATGCCAAACTGCAAGCTAATTATGCAATTACCAAAACCTAAAATGTATGACATATATACACCTCAAAAGAACTTCATATTTTAACAAATCCTCACGCCAATCAATAATATCCAAATTTTTCGTACCCTGCAAATCTTCATGAGATTTAAGTTTTTTTTCCCTGAAGATATTTTTTTGTTAAACAACAGACCACGGGATTTATTTAACCCGAGCCGAGTCGAATCAATTTTGAAAAACCTAATAACCGTCTTAAAAGCACCATCGATGCTTAAGAAACTTGTTACATGTGTTTTTTTTATTACTGTGCCTCATCACTCATCGGAGGCTAAAGTTGGTCCACTTTAGTAGATAACTAAAACCTTTTTCGAAAACAAAATAGCACAGATCATTATCTAGTCTTGGCATAAAAAATATAAGATACTACAGAAACATTTGGTTAATCTTAAGCATGCTATAGAATTTTTTTTAGAATTTATCAATGTATTACCTGATAAGCTACTCGTATTCACTTCCATTGATAGACAAGCAATCCATATCCCATGGGCATGCCAAGCACACACGGTGCAGCCTGGGGCGCCAAAGTTACCGGTCGGTACTTGTACCCATCACGACGCCGCAACCCTACTTTTCTGCGCTCACGGAAGTGTAACTGTCTACATAAAGCATGCTCAAACCAAGAACATCGGAAGTGTTTACCCGATGCCCACCATGGCACCTTTCGACCACTATTGCCACCTCGCCAAGGACGTTATAAAATAGCTGACAAAAATTCATCAATATTGCCTGGACTTGTTAGAGTTGGGACCAGTTTCCTACGACCATTATGCCCACCTCGCGAAGTTACGTGTATAAAAACAGCTGACAAATTTTCAATCATTGGTTTGAATTCGTCCCGCGATACTATAATCAGAAACCCATAGGCCCAACCTATGGACCATTGTTTCGCAAATGTATTGCAATCACTTGCAACAGACTCTTGTAAAAAGCAAGGTCAGTCGTCCACAATGGAAGAGGTACCCGGAAACCGTCATGGCAGCAACCATGATGGTCGCCGAACGCCAGATACCTGGATTTCGGCAACTAACACTTACCAAGATAAAAAAAAAGCTGGCAAATATCATCATCGCTTCGGCTATACTCATGGCTGCAAACACGCACGTATGCTGCCTCGCCATATAAAATAAAGGGTTAATTACTTGAAAATGCATTATACTTGTCACTTTTTGTTATTGTGTGTACTGAACTTTTTTTTTTCTTATTTTTGTATCGAGCTTTCAAATTTCGACCTTTGTGTGTATTTTTGACCATTTTACCCTTACTTTTTTTAAAATTCGAAGGGTAAAATGGTCATTTTACATGGCTAGAATAGTGACAAAATACACACAAAGGTCGAAATTTGAAAGTTCAGTACATACAATAAGAAAAAAAAAGTTCAATACACACAATAACAAAAAGTGACAAGTATGATACATTTTCAAGTAATTATCCCTAAAATAAATGATTAGCAGGCGTTTTAACCATAAACAAATAATGGTGTAAATGCAAATTTCAGATTGCAAATGGGGATAAAAGGGTATGCGACGCAAACACGCTAGGCGTGCAGCGTTGTCGTATAAAACAAATGATTAGCACGTGTTTCTAACATAAACAAATACGTGCCTCATCAACGGTATCTTTATGACCAAGGCTATTGCCTCGACAGCTTCAAAGCACTCACAATAACTGCAAAGATAACTGCAAGGATAATGTTCTGATTATCACAAATTGCAAATTTTAATTTTGTGCAACCACAATTCAGGTGTGGCTGCCCCGCCAAGATACGGATACCGGTAACAATGCGTAAGCACCATACATAAGCAACCCTGAACCATAAATACGCAAATAATCATTTGTTGCAGCCTTCATAGGCCTGACCAGAGTCACGTTCATATTCATTAGCATAAAAAAAAGCAGGCATATACACAATGGCTGCAAAGTTAGTACTTTGCCCTGCCAAAACACAAATGGTTACGCTTTTAGCCGAATTGCATTGCATTAGCTGCAAATTATATTAATAAACTTTTATGCTTATGGTACCACACATACCATTAACAAAAAAGACACCCCAAACACATAGTTGAGGCTATTGAAATCCATAATAGCCTCACAATCACGATCGTGTAACACACAAAACAAACGTCAATAAAGTTTAGTTTTCTAAATACGTCATGACGACTGAATACTTTAAGGTGCTCGTCATCACACACCGATCAACGTCGCCACACACCATAAATGGCGGCAACAAAGATCTCGTCACAAATCGAAGAGACTATCTCCTAGGTGATCATTCGACATTTTCCCCCACTCATGATCAGTACACTCCTAAGCACATAAACATGTAAACCAAGCTTTCCTCCCCCCCAATAATCACATGCCCTAAACAACAACACTTTATATCGGTCACGTCGAAGAGGCTATAGCCTAGGTGACATTCGACATTTTTTCCACTCATGAGAGTACTCTCCTAAGCACATAAACAGGTAAACGGAGCTTTCCTCAATTTATCACGGCTAAAACAACAACACTTTGAGCAACCATTAACTGAATCCAATCGGTATCACACCTATAAACCGCCAACAATCACAATAAAATAAATCACAAACCCTAACCCCGGGAACCCTAATTAACCCTAACCCTAATTTCCCACCTCTGGGAGACGAGGACGGAACGGAGGGACCAATGATCATTGAGGCTGAGATAGGAGGGCACTTCGTGCACCGAATGTACGTGGACGGAGGAGCATCCACAGAGATCTTATACGAACACTGTTTCGTCAGGCTCCGGCCTGAAATAAGAAGCCAGATGGTTCCGCCTACCACATACCTAACCGGATTCAGTGGGGAAACCATTTGGCCGCTGGGCCAGATATCCTTGCTAGTGAAAATAGGTGACGAAGGGCATTCCACTTCCGCATGGATGAACTTCATGGTTGTTAGGTCACCATCCCAACACAATGGAATAATAGGCAGGCCGGGTATAAGGAAAATCCGTGCCATACCATCCACGGCACATGGAATGCTAAAGTTCCCAGTTGAAGGAGGAACTGTAACATTACGAAGCAGCAGGATCATCCCAATGGAATGTGCAATGATCTCCGGACCTAGCACACGGCCCCCAGAAGCTGGCAAAATATTAGAAGAAAAGATAAGAGTGGCCATTCATCCGGAATACCCTGAGCAAACAATAGCCATAGGGTCTACCCTAACGGAAAAAGGACGCAAGGAACTATGCACTCTACTTGGACAAAACTTAGACGTCTTTGCCTGGAAGCCAGCGGATATGACGGGCGTCCCACGAAGCATTGCGGAACATCGCTTGAATATCCGGGAGGGATGCCCACCTGTCAGGCAAAAGAAAAGAGGGCAAGCACCGGAAAGAAACAAAGCAATCCAAGAAGAAGTGGAAAAACTGGTGGATGCCGGGATCATGAAAGAAGTTCATTACCACAGTTGGCTATCTAACCCGGTAATGGTCAAGAAGCATGATGGAACCTGGCGAATGTGTGTAGATTTCAAAGATCTAAACAATGCATATCCAAAGGATTGCTACCCATTGCCAGAAATAGATTGGAAATTAGAGTCTCTCTGTGGATATCCTTCCAAATGCTTCCTGGATGCATATAAAGGATACCACCAAATTAAAATGGCAAAAGAAGACGAAGAGAAAACAGCATTTACCATAAATCAAGGGATATTTTGTTATTCAAAGATGCCGTTTGGCTTAAAAAATGACAGCGCGACCTATCAGCGTTTAGTAGACAAGGCATTTCAAAGACAGATCGGGCGCAACCTGGAGATATATATCGACGACTTTGTCATAAAAAGCCGTACGGAAGAAGAAATTATCTGCGACATAACAGAAACATTCAAAACTCTCCGGCAAATAAACATGAAGTTGAATCCAAAAAAATGCTCCTTTGGAATGCAAGAGGGGATGTTCTTGGGCTATAAAGTGAATACTGACGGACTCAAAGTATGTCCGGAAAAAGCCGACGCGGTCCATAGCTTGCCATCTCCGAGATGCCTCAAGGACGTACAAAAGCTAAATGGGAAACTAGCAAGTTTAAACAGGTTCTTGTCAAAGTCAGCCGAAAAATCACTGCCTTTCTTCAAAACCTTGAAAAAGTGCACAAAAAAAGAGTGACTTCCAATGGACTCGGGAGGCCGAAGCATCCTTCAAACAAATGAAGAAGCTCATCGCAGAACTCCCAATGCTAACCGCACCTAAGGAAAAGGAGGAGCTAATCGTATACTTGGCCGCAGCCAAAGAAGCAATCAGTGCAGTCTTAATGACGGACAGGGAAGGCAAACAAGTACCAGTATACTTTGTAAGCCGTGCTCTACGAGGGTCATAGATCAACTATACTCCCTTGGAAAAACTGGTGTTAGCCTTGCTAAGCGCAAGCAAACGGCTGAAAAGATATTTCCAAGCACACACAATTGTCGTAATAACGGACCAACCAATAAAGCAACTGCTGTCGAGTTCAGAAATCTCCGGGAGAATGCTAAAATGGAAGTTTGAACTAGAAGGATATGATATCCAATATAGGCCAAGGACTGCAATCAAAGGGTAAATATTAGCAGATTTTATTATGGAACGACCAGAGGAAGAGTCTCCGAATGAGCTCATGACAGAACCAGAAGAACTACCGGAGCCATGGACTTTATTCACGGACGGATCGTCCTGTGTAGACGGCTCCAAGCCCTCTTGCATACCGAAATCTACGGCACGGCCTAAAGCGTGACCCAGAATGCCTTGATACTCAGGAGATTTAAAACATTTTAGCACAGCAAGCTGAATCCCGTGCATAAGAAACCATCTCCTTCCGGCCAAGGTAGTCAGGTAGGCGGGATAAAGTTCCCCCTCCAAATAGCCGGAGACATCCATCACATGTGCCTCAAGCTCGGCTACACGGTTATAAAGCACCTGGGCCTGCTCTTCCTGCTGAGCTTCCACCTTCTCTTTAAAATCCTGAAAGGCGGTGTGAAGGGTAGAAACCTGCGAAAATAAGAAGTAACAAAAGGTAAAAATTAAATTAAAAAAAAACATGCGGAATAAAAGACATACCTCAGAGGTAAGCCTATCCCTCTCAGAGGTCAAGGAGGTAATCAAGCTCGGAGGAAGGCAACACATGGATGACACCTATATGCGAGTACCTTACAAAGGAAATACTTTAGGCAGATAAAAAGAAAGCCAGGGCGATACGTCGCAAGGCAGTCAGGTACACCATGATGAACAGAACTTTGTATAAGAAATCTTTCTTAGGACCATGGCTCCGGTGTGTCGGACCGCTCTAAGCAAACTACGTCTTTAGAGAAATACATGAAGGGTCGTGCAGCATGCATTACGGTCCTAGATCCGTGGTTGCCAAAGCTACCCGAACAAGATATTACTAGCCAACAATGCATATGGACGCACGAAAGTTAATAAGGGAATGCAATGATTGTCAAGTTCATTGTCCCGTCCCAAGAAACCCGCAATAAAATCTAAGTCCTATCACGTCTCCGTGGCCATTTTACAAATAGGGGATCGACATAGCCGGACCTTTCCCGGAAGGCCCGGGCAAAGTCAATTCTTGATTATGCTGTTGATTATTTCACAAAGGTCAAGCCAAGCACGTCGCAAACTATTCACAGGCAATCAAGTTAAAAAGTTCGTATGGGACAACATAGTCTGCAGATTTGGTCTACCAGGGGAAATTGTATCAGACAATGGGAAACAGTTCCGCGACAACCCATTCAAAGACTGGTGTGAAAAACTATGTATCCGTCAATGCTTTGCTTCCGTGAAGCACCCACAAACAAACGGCTTGGTTGAAAGAGCAAACAAAAGTTTGGGGGAAGGAATAAAAGCTAGATTGGATGAAAGAAGCAAAGACTGGATAGAAGAACTTTCACACGTCCTATGGTCCCACCGCACAATGATAAAATCAAGCAATGGGGAAACACCATTTTCACTAACATACGGCACGGAAGCTGTAATCCCAGCGGAAATAGGCATGCCAACGCTCCGGACTATGGAAGTAGACCCGACAAAGAACGATGAAGCCTTGGAAGTAAACCTGGACCTCATAGAGGAAAAAAAAGAACAAGCAACAATTCAAGAAGCAAAAAGCAAAACTAAAATGGAAAAGTATTACAACTCCAGGGTCCGCGGCACAAGTTTCAGGCCAGGTGACATGGTCTACCGCAGCAACGACGCAAGTCACGCCAGAGATGGAGGCAAACTTGGACCCAAATGGGAAGGACCGTACGAAGTTGCAGAGTCACTTGGAAAAGGAGCATACAAACTTAAAGATTGCAAAGGAAACGAACTCTCGCGGACATAAAACATTTGTAATATTACTAAGTGTTATGTACACGAAATGTAAGAACCCGCCCGACACATATGATGATCCGGAGGGCAATATCTCAATTTATCTTTATCTTGTAATGTATTAAATTTTAATGAAAAGTGGGGATTAGCTACCCTCACGAGTTTTAAATCCTAAAATTTTTCTTTTTACTTTGTAAAGTTATATTAATTGTTAAGACGCGCACGAAGAGCCACGCTCCACATATTATATTATCCCAGTATAATTAAAGGTTAAGCAAAACTCAAAATGAGCTCAGGTGCGTAAGAGGTATTGCAAACCCTGCACCGGGAGAATAACCCACAAATATTCACAAGACTATCTATTACGAACGTACACCAGTAATGAATAAAAGATAGCAAAATATATGAACATGTTAAACTAGCATTTATATTACAAAAGAAGCCGCAGAAATAGCCACAGACGGCCGCGGTATACAAAACATCATAAAAGTTCTACACAAAAACTGTTACGACAGACCACATGCGGTCACGGCACAACCTAAAAGCGGCAGGCTTCAAACTTAGGAAATGGCAAACTACGTCCCTTATAGCTCGTTCGTATCCACCTCATTATAAAAATCTCGGACAGAGTGAGGAGCCGCAGACATAGTTCTGTTTCACCCACCCAAGTCTGAGAAAAGCAGGCGGGTTATATAACCTTATCTCCATCATAGCTGGCGAAGGGACTGACGCATGCTTCTTCGCTTCCTTCAGCACGAGATGAACATTCAGCAAAGCGAAGGACAAAGAAGTCTCCCTAACGATGGCCTTGTCATCAGAATGATGGATGGGGACGGAAAGCTGCTCAAGACACGGTTGCAGGTGAGCAGCTTCCGGGAGGTCAGCCAAGGGTCCGTCCAGGATAAAGCAATCTAGGACCTCATCCATCCCGGCATCTTTTTTGGACTTCAACAAATTTACCAGAGGGAAGTCCACGTCCTCAAGAGCCCTCACCGCATCAAAATAGCTGGTCCTGGCAGCCTCCGGGTTATAAGCCTCGACCGCGGAAAGCGGGGTTCCGGCAACCCCATGCTCATACCCAGCCTCCAAGCCCTCCTGCATACCGAAATCCACGGCACGGCCTAAGGCGACCAGAATTCCTTGATACTCAGGAGATTTAAAACATTTTAGCACAGCAAGCTGAATCCCGTGCGTCAGAAACCATCTCCTTCCGGCCAAGGTGGTCAGGTAGGCGGGATAAAATTCCCCCTCCAAACGGCCGGAGACATCCATAACATGGGCCTCAAGCTCGGCTACACGGTTATAAAGCACCTGGGCCTGCTCCTCCTGCTGAGCTTCCGCCTTCTCTTTAAAATCCTGGAAGGCGGTGTGAAGGGTAGAATTAACTAATTAAAGACCGAAGCTCCATCGTAGAGTGACCGAACTTCCTTGTTCGACTCAATAAATTGAGGCTAACACTCAGAGGTAAGCCTATCCCTCTCAGAAGTCAAAGAGGTAATCAAGCTCCCGGCTTTAGCGCAAGCGGCCTTGGAATCATCAAGCGCAGACTTTAGATAAGTGGCACGGGAATCAAGTAAGGAGATGTCAGTGTCCTTTTGTGCAACAGTACTGACACCTCCCCGGTCAAAGCAGACACCTGACCACGAAGACGGACAACCTCTGCGGTTTCCGCCCTCTCCGCCTTCTCCGCCTCCTCCACCAACAATGATTTAAGTCAAATAATCTCCAGGTCTTTCTCCTCAAGCAACCTACCACGAGCATCATACTTGCCTTTGAGCTTCTCCTTAAGCTCAAGCTCATGCTCGGCACGGGACGTTACCTCCGACTCAAGACAAATCTGCCGCGCCGCCCCCACATTTGTCACACCCCGTAAATTCCCGGTTAGTATTCCGACCCACTCCCGTTATCTACTTTAAATTTTATACGTTACGTTTAAATCTGACAGTTTACCGGGGAACTAAACTGCGTAAAAACTGAGAAACGTCATCGGATGCATTCCGGCATCGGTTAAAAATTTATTTAGGCATTATATGTGATATATTAGCTTTCCTGAGTGTTTCGTGATTTTTAATCACTTCCGATATTAATTTTAGGGTTTACCCTTTAAATTGAGTTTTTCGCGTTTTTGACCAAACGGAACCCCGAAAACTCAAAATCTTTTCGTGTAAACTCAAGTTATCAATAATATTATACCCCAAGCTTAAAGATTTCGTTCACCCTCATTCCCATACATATGAAGATGTCTAAAGCCAAGCCAAAACACTCTTGGTCACTCAGAGGTGTGATCACTTAAGGGGAAAGGTTCTCTAGTTTGTTTAGAGAAATGACAGATGTCACAAGGGTCATTATGATCAGGTTTGGTTATCTTTAAGCTAGATTTTAACACATTTACAACTTGAACATAAGGTGAACCCAACCTCTTATGCCAGACACATTTAGACACATGACAACACAAAATAGAGAAATTACTCTTAACTCTAGGCAACTTACAGTCAATGTCAAACACATATAAACCACCAGACTCACTACCAGTCCCCAGAACAGTCTCCTCTCTTAAATCCTGAATAACACAGTCATATTCATTAAAGCCAACATGCAATTTGCTATCCTTAATCATTTTGTTAACAGACAACAAGCTCACAGTGTATTCAGGTATAACCAACACATCAAACAATACCACATTATTAGTAAGTCTCAAATTACCAACATGATTAATCTTAGCAATGGTCCCATTTGGGTGACCAACAGTGATGTTTAAATCAGATATGTCAATAACATTAGTCATGTTTTTTGTGGAGTTAGTTATGTGTTGATTTGCTCCTGAATCAATTATCCATCCAAAATTAAGGTTGACATCATTAACTTTAATATTAGCATTGAAGAATTTATAGAAATGATTGTTAAAGAACACATTTGCATTAAAGAAGCTAAAATTTATACCTGCCATATTGGCATGCACACCAGAATTTTCCTTTTCACCTATTAAGCTCATTAACTTGGAGATTTGATCAGTAGTAAAGGGTAAGGGGCCATTCTGGGTTTGAACCTCAACATTGTTGCTAGACCCACCCCTATTGTTGTTATTAGAAAAGCCTCTTTTGTTGTTGTTTCCAGAATTTCCATTAGAGTTTTTCTTAAAACCAGGTGGATAACCAATTAACTCAAAACATCTTTCCAAATGATGGTAGTTCCCTTTCATGACCACATTTTGACAACTTTAAAGAGTTATATTGAGTCATGTTAGACCCATTGTTGTTTGTTGTTGTAATTGTTACTGGTTTTCTACTTCTGTTGTGGCATTTTGATTGTTTGAAATTGTTGTTGTTTCTGTTTTGCCACTTAAAATTAATCAACCACAGATTTTAGCACAACAAAAGAGCTAGACCTGGGTTTAAGAACCCCAGATGTAGACCCAAGCCCCCTATGAGATTCTTCTCTACAAACAATTACAAAGGCATCTTTAACATCAGGTAATTCAGGTTGGGTCAACAAAGAACTCCTAGTAGGTTGATAAACATCATCCAAACCCATCAAAAATTGCATTAACTTCATTAACTGTTGGTGTTTTCCAGATTCATTTCTAGCATTACAAGTACAAGGAGAGAACTTAGTAAGCATATCAAATTCCCTCCACAAAGAGTTTAGTTTATGATAGTATTTAGAAACAGGCAGACCTGTTTGGTTGAAGTTGTTAATTTCTGGATAAGATTGAATCAAAATAGAACATCAATGTTTATCAATATGTATCTTTTAAACTCTTTCCAAACTTCACATCATTTTTTTTCAGAATAAACTTGACTCAAATAGAGATCTTCAGATATACTACTTAATAACCAAGACAAGACAACAGCATTGCACCTATCCCATTGATTAGATAAAGCAGGACTAGTCACATAAGCAGTTTTAACACAAGTTCCATCAACAAAGCACATTTTGTTCCTAGCTTGCAAGGCAATTTTCATAGCATTAGCCCAAACCCTGTAGTTTTCACAACCAGTAAGTTTAACATTAACAAGAGGACCACTACTATTGTCATTAGTTTGCAGATGCAAAGGATTTCCAGCATCTAAAGAACTGATCAATTCAGAATTACTAGAATCAGACATGATGACAAATCAAAGATGCACACACAGATAAGCAACAAAGAGACAACTAAAGAAAACAAAACTAAATATTAAAGAGCAAAACTAAACAAGCAATGAACACAGACCAAAGTATGAAGAGTAATAGATGAGAATAGTTCCCAGGCTTCCTTGCCACTAAAGTGGTAGGTCAAGGGCAGGATCTCAAATATTAAGAGAGAGATAAGGGGAGAAGAGAGGTGTTACAGAGCTTTAAGCAACCAGCGGAAGAAGATGAATCAAATTGTTCTTGATTCACTTAGTCAAGACACAATAGACTCACTCCAAATACACCAGAGACAAACCCCCAATATTAGACCAAAAATTAGGGTTTTGAAAATCAAACCCTGAACTCCAAAAAACACGTATCACCTTTTTACAAACTTCAAAAAACCTTTAGATCTGAGACCAAATCACTCAGATCTTATCTGAAAACATAAAACCCCCAAAAATGATGAAGATCTTTAAACGAGCTTTAACCTAAAGCTCTGATACCATGTTAAAAATGATATCCAAAGAACAATCAATAGCCAAACGTAGCTCTTTATCAACAAGTAAAGAAGGATAGTCCCCAAACGGGTGCTATCCGTACATACATAAGAAAAGATAGTCCCCAAACGGGTGCTCTCTGAGAATACAATGATTAAACAATCCTAACTATTAACAAAAAACAAACGATTACATGGTATGAATGGATGATGAAGAAGGGTTATGTTCTTAAGGGGAAACGGCTGTGTGTTTTTTGTTATATCTTACAACCCTAGAAAATGAGAAGATATAAAGCCGAGATCACTTCCCAGACTTGACACTTTTAGACCCTGCAAAATGACAAGGAGAACAAACAAGGCAATAACGGCTATATGAAGAGAAAAAAGTTACCATAAACCCCAAAGGTTTATAAACTTGTCAAAGATGATAAAAAGACTTTTCAACAAAGTCAAACCAATTATCATAGTTTAATGGAAAAAATCCATTAAACTATAATGTAAAAATATATAAATATCTTCTAATTGTCTGTCTAATGTAATTTTGAGGATCTTGTGGAGCAGGTGAAGAAGGTGTTTGACAAAATTATTGGTTTTTATGTTGCCATTAAACTCTCATTATAGGATTACTTGAATGTGAAAAAGCAAGCACCGTCAATTCAAAACAAGAACAAACCAATATCTCATTGCCACTTTATAATAAATCAAGAAATTTGAACATTGATTTCTACCAGATAACTCAAAATAATCATGAAAATCTAATAAATATGTTTTCATTAACACCGTTTAAAGGACCTTTGTAACAAACATAACAGATTACATTGTAAATAAACTTCACATCACATCGGTTGAAGCCATATTGGAGGTGTAACATCCAAACTTGATTCTCCTGCAAAATGAGGTTCGATGGTTCCGTCTGACAAATGGTAAATCTCCATATCTGTGTACTCACTATGATTATATCGCAAAAGAACATCATCCGTGTAGTATATGCAGTTACCCTTTATCACCCCCGTAGTGTCCTCCGTCCAAAACGAAGAACTAAATCCCAGAAACAAAGTTTTCCTACCAAAATCTTTCACTTCTGACAAATTCCCACTTTCCAAATCATAAGCCACAACTTTAAAACTCTTTGTCTTGACATGACACTCCCAATGATGAAGTATTGCCTCTTTATAAATGACTAGCAACTGCTTCCTCTTGTCATCATCTAGTCCAACTATATAAACTTTATTCACATCTTGATGAAAATAACTTTGAGGCATTGTGAATGGTAAGGGGGAAGTGGTCTTTCGGGTGCTTCATTAAGTTTTTGTAATCAATACATACTCGCCATCCGTGACCAATCGGTAGGAATTCCAACTCTTTCTCTTCATTTGTGATGACAGTCATACCTCCTTTTTTAGGTTACTCAGTGTACCGGGCTCACCCACAAGGACGTCAGAGATGGGGTAAATCAATCCAGCGCAAGGGGGTGGGTCTGGGGGGGGGGGGGAGGCCCGGGGGGAGTTTTTTCACATCCTTTTGATCTACTTCGTGAATTTTTGGGTTTACCTTCTCTGACTTTCGCACAGATGGTTTTTAGTCCTCTTCCATTAAAATTTTGTGAGTACATTAATTCCGGGTAACAACCCTTTATGTCTGGAGAGTTTTCCAGCGATGGCTCGCTCATTGTGGGATTTATGAACCTTCGAGTGCTGGACTTTGTCTCAATCTTTTATGTCTTTAGCAATTATGACAGCAACTTGTCGTTCTCTTCTAAAATATGCGTATTTCACGATGGGGTGGCAAGTTCCTTTAGTTTCAACCTCGGGAGGTTCATTTATGGGAAGGTTAATCGGTGTAGCTTCACAAAGTTTGAGCTCTTTCCTACCTCCAGGCATGTATTGTTCATGATTTGGGAGGGGGGGGTAGTGGTTCACTGTTCAAAATTTGCTTCTAGATCAGGATGTCCCCCTAAGGATTACTCTGATTAAGTTGGATCAACTTAGATGAAGTTGGATCATTTCATAGAGCTAAGTAACGAATCTGCTTCTTCCATTAAGAGAAAATCCACTGTCCCGAAAGGAGTGAGAGCTGGAGAAGCAGTAGATACAATAGGCTCAAAATATGGAGTGGGATTGCCACTCGCGACCACACTTGAAAATCCTAGGACCTCTTGAGAATACTCATCACAAGCCATATCGATGACGTCGATTTTGTTGACCGTCATATGGTTGTATATCAAATGTGTTATTTTGAAGTTTGGTCCAAGTTGAACTTTATATGATGGCTATCTTTGCCAGCAAGAGGGTAATCTCGACTTCATAGACATCTATCAAAGCATGTCTTGTTTTCAAGAAACATCGCCGATAATTTAGGGGACTCGGGGGATCTGTTCTGAAATCAACAACTACGAAGTAAGTGGAATTGAATTTTTCCCACATTATAAAGACATATTCAGCTATACGATTGTTCAGTGTATTGAAACTGGATCGGCCCAGCTCTAGCTTCATGCAAGTTGTGGTCATTTCAGATGAGATAGATTTTCCATACCGAATTAGGCATGAGATTAATGATAGCACCAAGTTCGGCATTGCGTTGAATGTGTAATCCCCGTAAATTACATGGAATCAGAATCGGCAGGGTCTCCAAGTTTCTTTGGTAACTTGTTGAGGATGACCGCTGAACTAGTTTTCATTTAAAGGGAGGTCCTTGCCCAATTCGATTAATTTTTACTTTGTTTCCAATCAAGGTTTTACAAGTCGGAACAATTTTTGGCATGAGCATCAGGGCATCGGTAAAGCTAATCTCGTAACTTAAAATCATATAAAGATTTCAATGAATTTCTCGATTTTGATCGTTAGCTTTGTTCCTTGCGCTTCTTCATTTCTTCGGTGGTGAATGGAATTGATGCTTTAGGAACTGGAGTCACAACGGAGCAACATTGGGCTCAGGATTAGGATTACGTGATTGAATTTGAACTACAGGAGGTTGGAGTCTTCGGTGCTTCGTTATTAGTAGGAGGATCTTTAGTGTACATTTGTCACCTCGGTGTCTGATTAACGGCTTTCGGTACTGGAATGGTGACACCACTTAGGGTAGTGATACCTTTTAAAATCTTCACTTAGGGTTGTAACAGTGTTTCAGGAAGAGTTGCAGAACCGGAAGTAGAAGCTTGTATTAGCAGTAACAAAATTTTTGATAGCACTGTACAGTCAATTTTGCCATTTGGGGATTGAGGTTTTGACCTTGGTTTTGCATGTTTATCAACAATGTCATATTTGCTTTGACATATCTTTCAAAATTGTATTAGAAATCACCGTGTAGTCTGAGGAGCAGGTTACCTTGATGAGCTATTGGTGATTAACTAAGGTTGAAGAGAACCGGAGGTCGATAAATGCTGACCTTGGTTGAATTTGTTATCCTCTGTTTTGAGTGAAGTTTTTCCTTCGATTGAAATTGTATTTGGTTATTTGCCATGAGGATTCTGTACTGGAGGACCAGGAGGGTCGAATTTGGTTTTTGAGATTCGGAGGTCGTTAACCAGAATTGCTTGATTGTAAATTGGCCGCAGACGGCTGGGAATACTATAACTCTTGGATAATTGTCATGGTTCTTGTTGTGTTATGTGGATGGACAGTTTTGATAGATGACCTCCCCATCAAGTTACAAAACTTTGTTCACCGCTTTTACGGGGGCGGAAGCTGGGGTTGCATTTTTCTATCTTGAATTAGTGCCGAACCATGTCTTTGAGTTCAGCAACATCAGACTGTAATAACTGGGGTGGAAGGAAGTTGTATTCATTTTAGTACAACGCTTTGTTTCTTGATTGACGTACCCTTAGAGTGTCTCGATAATTTTTAAACATTCCGAGGCATTTTGTCTAAGAAAGGTTACACCAAGCAGCTGAGTTCAATGAATTCTTGATCTATATGATTTTAGGGCATTACTAGAAGTATCGATTTGAGCACATTTCTGAAACCCATGATTGAGGGGCTCTTAAAAGGATCATTGGAAACGTCCCAAGCTCTAAAACGTCTCAACAATTTTTGCTGAAATCTTCGTGTATTTCAATTGCTGAGATTGTCGTTTTCGAGGGCGGAGAAGGGAATTTGTTAATAGAATTTCGAAAAGATCATACCATGTTTCAATCGGACAGAGAGAGGTTCTTTTCTAGCCAAATCGGGCTAACCCTTCGAGAGAATTCGGGAAAAGCATAAGATTAACCGACGTAAATTTGGTACGTTCGGTCTCTTCATCGTAGAAGTGATCTTGTTGAAATAAACGATGTTGAGGTCACTGTGGGTCTGCTTGATCTTGTCCATAAAAAGTGCTTGTTTTGAACAAGATTTAGAAGGACCATGCATAATCTCATAGTTATTTGGGTGATTTCCGGAATAACTAACGCATCATCACGTAACCCTCGGTGGGTGCTTCGAGCAATTGGCCATAGCGACTTATTCAGCCATCGTAACTATGGAGGTTTATCAGGTTTCTCTAGGTTAGATGATCAACAGAGTTTGTCGAACTTGTGGTTGTCGACGTAATACGGCTGTGAAGAACTGCGCAATGCATCAAAATAGGGCTACAATAGGAAATTTAACTAACTTTTTTTTTCTGGTTTTTTCTCAAAGATTGATACACAATTTATCTAACGGACAAGGCGATCAGGATAACTTAAACCAATTAATCTGCTTACTTCTACTGTACGCTCTCAAAATAGATAAACTACAGGTGAGCGGAGGAGTAGGAATAGCGCGAAGCTTATTTCTCTTTCGGGTCGTAGTTCCTAGGAAAAACCCTCTTCTACCCACTTTATGTTTGTTAACTTTCGAGGTGAGCCGTCACGTGTAAGAGACACAAAAGGCAAAGTTTTCTAATCTTTTGTTCGAGTTGGGAACCAACAAGTTCTCCGGAAACTTATTATGATAATTCCTAGGTTGAGAATATTATAATTTGGTATTTTACCAAGTTGTGAATTATTATTTCTTTTTTATTATGGACAATGTTTAAATATTTTGTTTTTGTTTTTTTTTTTTTTTTTTTTTTTTTTTTTTTGGATTTTTAAATGATAATTATACTAAAAAGAAATGAAAAATATTTTTGTACCCTTTTTTTTTTTTTTTTTTTTTTTTTATATATTTTTATTAAATAAGAGAAAATATTCTCAGTTCGAAAACAGATGGTCAAAGTTAGACTAACGGTTGCACTGCACTCCCCGGCAACGGCGCAAAATTGATCCGGTCAGACTATACCTTAAAGTAACATAATAAGTATTATAAAATATCTAATCTCTTAGTATGGATGGTCTAAAAGCAGAGTCAAGGATTACCGAGAAGTAGTTACAGTTTTCCCGGGTAGGAAATCCCAACGAGGTGGGAATGGTAATTCGATATGATAATTGATGATTTGATGAGAACAAATGATTTTGATTTTTAACTAGATCAAACTAATATTAAATAAAGAAAACTAAAATTTTCTACGGAAACAAGCAGTGGAAAATGGAACTTAAATATACTACGGGGAAATCATAATTGGGTAAAATACTTAACTAAGATAATTTAACTAAGAAACTAAATTAAACGTGCAATGTTTTTTTAATAGGGCTACGGGACAATGTAAATCGCAAGCATAAACTAATAAAATTTATTAAAATATAGTCCTAAAAATTATTTAAAATTTTAATAAAATCAAACTTTTCTAACTTAAGAAAATGTAAAAATTTTCAAAATACGGAGTTCAAAAACGACAAAACAGGTAGAAACGAAAAATCGGGCTCGTAAACGGGCCGGAACATGGAAAATTTTAGCAAAAATTACCTAATAAGTTCATTATAATTTTTCTACAAAACCTAGTTGATTAAAGAAAATTTTCTAAAAAGAAATATTTTTTTTGTTTATTTTTGTATTTTTATGAATTTTCTAGATTTAAAAATATTAATTAAATCTAATTAAATAGAAAAATGACAGAAAATATAACTACAAAATATCTAAAAAAAAATCAAATTAAATAAGAAAAAGTTGCGGAATCTAAAAATATAAAAAAGCCACTAAAAGTTACTGTTTGAATTAAAAGTAATTAACAACTACTTAACTCATAAGACCTAATTTTATATTTATTTAAATTAAATTAAATAAACTAATGTTACCTAAGGGACTACAGTGAAAGGACAAAAGGACTAAGGGTAACAGGCTAGATAACACTAGGGACTATAAGTTGCCAAAAAGATAAGATAATTTAACACATGGTCCCTGAGGTGGACCCGTACACTCAAGGAAAGGTCCAAAGTGCTTATTATCTCAAACACTTAAAAGCAAAGTTATAGAAAAGCTTAATTGGCAAAATCAATTTTAACAACAAAAGCAAACTAGGGCTAATAGTCATTAATTAAAGCCAGAAAGATAAGCTATTGGACTGCAAAAGCTAATAAAGCTTTTCAGCTTATTTCTTTCATTCTTTTTGGGACGTAGATCAAATAGATAGCTTTATTACATGGGGGTACGTTAAATAGGAGAGGGGAGTCCTAAAATATAGCTAAGTTGTCTTATATATAGCCCTAGAATACGCTGGAAAAACAAATTTAAGATTTATTGACAGTTTTAATTTCAAAACAGAAAAAAAAAGGGTTTTCAGCACTAAATTAAGCTATAGTTAGGAAAGGAATTAGGTAAGCTACTTTGGGGGGCTTAAAGGGCACTTAATAACTACAACTAAAAAGCTAAAAGATACTAGGTCATAGTGAGCAATAAGCTGGTAAGTAGTGTGAATGTGTGCTCAGCACCAGGGTAGCTGCAAAAACAGTGGCTGAAAGGCTTTGAGCTTTTGCAAATAAGCACAATTGTGCTTTTTAGCCACAACCAAATACAAAGATTGAAACAGGATGGAATTTGTGCTTATTTCCAAAGGATGAGGGTTTGGAAAGCAATATAAGCTGCTGAATTTGTAGATTCAACTTGAGGGTTCTAAAAAATGCAAAGCTTATTTTTGACTTAAACTTGGTCAAAACAACGTCGATCAGCAACAAGGGCTTCGGTTTTTTGGGTAGAAACAAACACCTAATGGACTTAAGCCAATGTGCTTAAGTGCTTATGCAGCTTTGAGCACTTAAGCTCAAGGTGGCTTTTTCAGAATTTGAAAGAATTAACAAAAGGGCATCAAAAACTTATTTCCAAACTCAAAGTGGTGATGTAAGTGGCTTGATTAAACCTACACACTCAGCCAAAGTCGGCGAGTGCACTTGACCATGCAAACCCAATATGACACAGTTTTACAAGCTTAAACCTAAACCACCCTTTAAATAAGGTAAAAATTCCCTTTTCTTGGTTTAATTCAAAAATTTATTAAAATAAGCTGATATTAGGACTGTGAACTGTTAGCAAACAAGAAATACACAAGTTTATTCACATCTTAACACACGAATTCAAGAGTGGTAATTGGGAAATCTTAAAAACTTCAAAATAAACCTTATACTTGCTTAAATTGCTTCAAACAGTTGACTACTAAACAAAAGGTGAGCTGAAAGCTTAAATTACATTTGATAAAAGGTTAAGTAAAAAATAAAGCTAAGGTTAAAAAACTAGTGTGTTTCGGCTTTGTCTTTTCTTGTATGTTTATAAGCTATATTTCATTCTCTTGGTTTATTGTGTGAGGTTGATCGCACTCAGCTTCCAATCTAGCCTTTGATTAAGAGTGTGCTTCTTTTGAGGATTGATCCCGCCATTTGATATTTCTGGGTTGAGAGGGATTGCCAACTTGGCAGGTTTAAAAGATAGTGGATGGTGGGTTTAGGTTGGGACTGGTTTAAGGGAAGGTTGGGTATAAAGAAAGAATGGTACATGTGAATTTGGGTGGGGAAGAACCGTCATGAGTTCTAGGAGGTTGGCGGGTAAATGGTTGGGGAGAGAGCCGTTATTGGCTGCAAGTTTTTTAAAAACTTTCTTTTGCCCAAAAAGAGACCTTCATCTTCAATCTATCTATCAACCTTTTGTGTTATAAAAGTTTTGAAATGAACACAACTGGTCCTTCTTATTTTTGTAAATAAGACGTATCGATGGGAAAGTTTCAAATGGCAGAATTGGTCCTGCTGGTTTAAAAGAGTAGTTTTGGTGATTGGCAGTTTTGAGCCCTGGACTCTTTTGCTATTTTACCTTATAAACACAGTTTGAAAATGCGAACTTTGGTCTTGTTGTTTTATAAAGAGGTCTTAGGGCCTTGCGGTCTTTGTGTATATGGGCCCCCCAATTTGGGTGTCTCGGCCCAATAGGGTTTAGGCTTGTGTAATTGGGTTTTTAAGCCCAATAAGGTTTGGGTGGGTTTTGTGTGTTACAATTGGTGAGATTGGCTTGTTCACAGGCTTAGGTTCGGGGCACTTCAAAGTCTTCATAGTCTCTGTCAATTGCACAGAATTGGGCTTGTTGTCCATTGTTGAGGTCCATTTGGTCTCACAGTCTTCCTCAATATATATTGGGCTTTTCCCGGGACCATAAGATGGGTTGAGAATTGAAACCAATTGTATTCTTCATTACGCTTCGGTTTTGTCTGTTAATTTGTTGAGTTGGACTTTGACTTGATTTTCTGGTCTTTGGCTCTGCTTTGGCTTTGTCCTTCACAGCTTTTCCATTCCGAGTCCGGTTTTGTCGTTTTGGCTTTGTTTTTCGTCCTTTTCTTGGTTATCCGTTCCTGCACAATACAATAGCAAAAACAAGCAGTTCTTGGCATTTTAAGTCCGTTTTGATTATTTCAGCTCGTTTTTAAAGGTAAAAGGTATGTGTATTTAGCACATCCTACTCCCGTGGAAAAAAAAACAAACCTGGTGGGGTTAGCCTTGCTCAGGCAAGCAAACGGCTGAAAAGATATTTCAAGCACACACAATTGTCGTTATCTACCGACCAACCAATTAAGCATGCTGTCGAGTTCAGAAATTTTTTTTTTTTTTTTTTTTTTTTTTTCTTTACGGGGGAGACGCTAAAATGAAGTTTGAACTAGAAGGATATGATATCCTATATAGGCAAGGACTGCAATCAAAGGGCAATATTAGCAGTTTTTATTCGTGGAACGTCCAGAGGAAGAGTCTTCGGTCGAGCTCATGACAGAAACAGAAGTACTACCGGAGCGATTGGCTTCTACACGGACGCAGTGTACTGTGTAGCGGCTCCAGAGCAGACTAATATAACAAATGGGAAGGGCAGAGTTCACATACGATGAAGGTCAAGATTTTAAGCTAATATAACAATGAAGTCCGAATATGGAAGCATTAATAGCCCGGTCTGGATCGCAGAACAAATGGGCGTATAGAACCTGCAAGACATGTAGGACTCAAGACTTGTAGCCAATCAGGTCAATGGCTTTTATGTCACCAAAGAATCAGCATGATCCATATTTGCAACTAAGTAAAAAACGCTCGCAAGAAGCTTTAGGGAATTTTCCATCAACAACGTACCACGGAGCGAAAACAAGAAAGCGATGACTAAGGCAAGATTGCATCAACAAGATTTGAACATCTCGCAAACTAGTTTACTTGTAGCGAAAAAGGAGAAGTCCATAAACGAAAAGGAAATCCTCGCCGTAGTAGAAGAAGAAGGCAACACATGGATGACACCCATATGCGAGTACCTTACAGAGGAAATCCTCCCGGCAGATAAAAAGAAAGCCAGGGCGGTACGTCGCAAGGCAGCCAGGTACACCATGATCAATGGAACTTTGTACAAGAAATCTTTATTGGGGGACCATCGGCTCTGGTGTGTGGACCGCTCCAAGCAAAAGACTTAGTCCTTAGAGAAATACATGAAGGGTCGTGCAACATGCATTCCGGTCTAGATTCGTGGGTTGCCAAGCATATGATCATGATTTACTGGCCACAAATAGCATATTGGACGCACGGAAGTTAATAAGGGAATGCAATGATTGTCAAGTCCATCTCCCCGTCCCAAGAAATCCACAACAAAGTTTAACTCCTATCACATCTTCGTGGCCATTTTAAAAATGGGGGATCGACATAGCCGGACCCTTCCCGGAAGGCCCAGGCAAAGTCAAATTCTTGATTGTAGCTATTGACTATTTCACCAAATGGATCGAAGCCAAGCCCGTCGCGACTATCACAAGCAATTAAGTTAAAAAGTTCGTATGGGACAACATTGTCTGTAGATTTGGTCTACCAGGGGAAATTGTATCAGACAATGGAAAACAGTTCCGCGACAACCCATTCAAAGATTGGTGCAAAAAACTATGTATCCGTATGCTTTGCTTCCGTGAAGCACCCACAAACAAACAGCTTGGTTGAAAGAGCAAAACAGAAGTTTGGGGGAGGGGATAAAAAGCTAGATTAGATGTAAATGAAACAATACTGGATAGGAGTAAATCTCACATGTTCCTATGGTCCACCGCACAATGATAAATAAGTAATGGGGTAACAACCATTTTCACTAAATACGCACAAAAGCTATCATCCCAGCAGGAAATGGCATGCCAATGCTCAGGACTTATGGAAGTAGAACCGACAAAGAACGATGAAGCCTTGGAAATAAACCTGGACCTCATAGAGGAAAAAAAGGGAACCAAGCAGCAATTCAAGAAGCAAAAAGCAAACTAAAATGGAAAAGTTATTAAACTCCAGGGTCGCGACAAAAAGTATCAAGACTGGCGATATGGTTCTACCGCGCACGACGCAAGTCCGCCGGGTGGAGGCAAACTTTGGACACAAATGGGAAGGGACCGTCATGAAGGTGCAGTATCGCTTAGAAAAGGAGCTTACATAATTAAGATTATAAGGCAATGAACTCCCGGCGAATGAACATTTGTAGATTAAAAAAAGTGATTATATACCCGAAATGTAAGGGACCCGCTCGACCACATCTTGATGACTCTGGTGGGAAATATCTCAATTTATCTTTATCTTGTAATGTATTAAATTTTAAATGAAAAGTGGGGATTAGCTACCCTCACGAGTTTTAAATCCTACATTGTTTTTTCTTTTTTACTTTGCAAAGTTATATTAATTCTTAAGACGCGCACGCAAGGAGCCATGCTCCGCAAATATATTATCCCGTATAATAAAGGTTGAGCAACCTCAAAATGAAATCTGGTGCGTACAGTGGTATTGCAAAAAACCGGCACGGGAGAATTAACCCACAAATATTCACAAGACTTCTATTACGAAGTACACCAGTAATAAATAAAAGATAGCAAAATATATGAACATGTTAAACTAGCATTCGTATTACAAAAGAAGCCGCAAAAATAGCCACAGACGGCCGCGGTATACAAAGCATCATAAAAGTTCTACACAAAAACCGTTATAATAGACCACATGCGGTCACGACACAACCTAAAAGCGGCAGGCTTCAAAATTAGGGATGGCAACTACGCTCCCTAGAGCCTCGTCCGTATCCACCTCATCAAAGTCCTCGACGGAGAGAGGAGCCGCAGAAGTACCTGTTTTACTACCCAAGCTCTCGTGAAGGAACAAGGGGTTAGAAAACTATCTCCATCATCAGCTAGCGAAGGGCTGCAGCATGCTTCCTCGCTCCTTCAGCACGAGAATGAACATTCAGCAAAGCGAAGGACAAAGAAGTCTCCCCAACGATGGCCTTATCATCAGAATGATGGATGGGGATGGAAAGCTTCTCAAGACACGGTTAAAGGTGAGCAGCTTACGGGAGGTCAGCTAAGGGTCCGTCCAGGATAAAGCAATCTAGGACCTCATCCATCCCGGCATCTTTTTTGGACTTCAACAAATTTACCAGAGGGTAAATCAAGTCCTCCATGAGCCTCACTGCATCAAATTAGCTGGTCCTAGCAGTCTGGGTTATAGCCTCGACGCGGAAAGCAGCGGTTCCGGCCTACCCAATGCTCATACCCAGCCTCCAAGCCATCCATGCATACCGAATACCACGGCACGGCCCAAGGCGTGTACCCAGAATGCCTTGATACTCAAGAGTTTTTAAAATATTTTAGCACAGAAAGCTGAAGAACCGTGCATCATGAAAAACCCATATACCTTCCCGGCACAGGTGGTCAGGTAGGCGGGATCAAAATTCCCCCTCCAAACAGCGGTGTCATCCTTCTCATGTGCCTCAAAGATCGGCTTACAACGGTTATAAATTACCTGGGGCTCTGCTCTTCTTGCTGAGCTTCCTCATCTCTTTAAAATCATGAATGGCGGTATGATGGTAGAAAACATGCTGAAAATAGAAGTTACAAAGGTTAAATTAACCTACAACACATACATACATGCGGAATAAAATGGAACATTTAATCATCAGAGGTTAAGCTATCCCTGCTCAGAAGTCAAGGAGCGAATCAAAACTCCCGACTTGTTAGACAGGAGGACATGGAATCATCAAGCGCAGGACTTAAGATAGGTGGCCACGAGAATCAAGTAAGGAGAGTATGTCAGTGTCCTTCTGTGCAAATAGTACTTCTTCAGCACTGAACCTCCCCCGGTCAAAGCAGAAACCTGACATGAAGACGGGACAACCTCCGCGGTCTCCGCTCCTACTACTGCAGTCTCCGCCCATCTCGCCTTTCAGACGCAGCAGCGCAATCCGCCTCCTCCTCCAATTAAAGATTTAATCTGAGAATTCTCCAAGTCGTTTACTCAAGCTAACCTACCACGAGCATTTCATACTTTTGACTTTTGAGCATTTTTCTTCACCTTCTTAGCTCATGGCTCATGCTCGGCGCGGGACCTTACGCAGGACTCAAGGGAACAAATCTGCCAAGCGGCCCCCACGTTGAATTTCCGTCTACATTGTTCCATTATCCATTACCTCAGAGGGAGAGAAAAAGCCAGGGGAACGCGGTCACAATTGTGCGGCAGACACTCAACAACTAAGCCAACAACCAGAAAAAACGTCTATCAACAGGAGTACGTGTAAATGTTCCATCGAGGAAACATAACACAACGTTTTGCTTCGGCAGAATTCAGGACGGACAAACTCATATAAAAAGAGTCATCCGACCATTCTGACGTCTGAGCTGGGAAGACCCGGCTCACATACGACGTAGGAGTAACACCCCAATTCTCCAGGAGCAGAAGAGTTCTATAAAGGTAGCTGCATCAGTATACCACCGGACCTTCCGCGATTCAGGCACTGTAAATTTAATAAATGTTTAGGGCACATAGAAGCAACGGTCAAACAAAGGTTAACATTTAAATACTTCTGAACGGACATGGGCTTGGATATCAGCCTGATAGAAGGACCTCAAATGGGAAACTTGTCGGAATAAGTTGCCTCGAAAGCAAGGGTCTTTCCACCAGTACGGGTAGTAAGATGGTGTGATCCTTCTCTAGTGCTTGGCTGGAAGGGTATTCACTCTGCTCCCCCTCCTCTTCTTTGGACTTCCATTGGACGGTGTTAGGACAACTTCTATCTGGCCTGTCAAATCTAAATAGGTTATTTCGTCCTCCGATACATACATTCTCTGGCCCTCCTAGTAGGAGCAGACACCTCAGGTGCGTAGCAGCAGAAATTCTGCATGCTTGTACCCAAAGGACATGGAAAAAGTAATGACTCGTTACTCTTAGTAGCTTCACCTGGATCATCTGATGTGTTACGACAATTACATCCGGGGCTCCCGTTAATTCTAAAATAGGCGTCAAAAATAATTTCCTCCGAAAAACATTCTCAGGGCTCTCACCTCAGCGGAGTCAGACACCTAGGGTAGCAACAGCAGAACTACTGCCACTTGCTTGTAAACCAAGAATGAAAACAATGGACTCGTACTCTCTAGTGCTTAACTGATCATCCTTTTTTTGAACTCCACCGCTTGGACCTTAGGGGGTTCGGCTGTCTTGTAAAGTCCAAGCAAACCCATTTCTACAAAATAAACACCAAAAGATTAGACCTCATAAATCATATATATAAAAAAAATTCCACCGAAGGAAGTAACACCCACCCGTTCCGTCAGGCCTCTCAAAGGCCGAATAAGTATTTTCATCAAACGGATAATACGGGCTCAAACCCACAAGACACCAAAAGCACTCCGAATAACGACGAAAAGGAGCCTTGTTGTTCTCTAGGAGCCTAACAGTTTGCTCTTGGCGAGCATTGGGTAATTTATTAAGGGGGGGGGGGGGGGGAGGGGGGGGGGGGGGGGGGGTGGGGGGGGGGGGGGGGGGGGTGGGAAGCCGGATTCTTTTCCAAGCGCCAAAACATACAAGGAGACGGGATAAGAAAAACACACTTTTAAGCTATCAAAACCACAGAAAAATGAGCAGACAATTTATTATGGTTGGTACGAGGGTTTCGGGAAGCAAAAAGATAGGAGTTGATGAGGGAACGTTTTGCAAAGGAAAACAACCGTCACTATATGTACGGGTATAGAACGCACGAAAGACAGTTACCGACGAGTGGCAAGGTCACCACCCAATCCTCCCCCTTTCTCAGAATAAAAACTGATGTGGCGCTGAGGTGGATGGTGAGTTTTGCCTTCCACTCCATCCAGCCTAATAGTCAAACTATTTCATCAATCTAAAAGAGGCATAACAAACAGATCCTTAATGTTTTCCTAAGAATCATTTCCTTCATAATTCTAATCCGTCGAATTTAACCAGTATCTACGATCTATGTTCAAATATTCAACGATTAGGATTATCACCAAGAATATTGTATTAGTTTTTTGATATTAGGGTCTTGATAATCAGATATTGCTAAGATAAATTCTTAAATCATGTAAAAGTCAACTTTCTCGATATAATATTTCTACCTTATTGATTGTCTTAGATTATAAGAAATTTGTATACAGATAACATAAGAATGAATACTCCAATTATAGGCAAAAGAAATAGAGCAAAACATAAAAAATTTGTTATATGTATTGTTGATATGAATGTGTCACAAAATAAAAAGTCACAATCTTTGGTGAATGATCACACTTTTTGATAATAACTAATAACCGCTATTTATCGTGTCGGAACCCAAATTTATTTATACGAGTGTGAATTCCGCACCCCCTAATCCGTATTATAGTTTAACACTGCTTAACTTAAAATCCTTTTAATTTTTAGATAAATCACAATTATATAAAATGATTCATCAACATCCACCGTTTCTTAAAGTGGTTCAATTAATGTGTACACCGGTACACCCTATTTATGGACGAGACTTGTAACTACTAAATTGTTAAAACTTAATTATCTCCAATATCATTAGTAACTATAGCATTAACTCAACTCTCAACTACCACCTGCTAATTTCGCAAAGAGAGGTGATTTGTGCACCATGTTTTTTTTGCCATACACCATTAATTATGCATCTCGTGTGTGTACTGTGTGCATTCCAGTGTATTTAATGATGTTTTAACAAAAAAAACTGATACCTACAAATCCACCTCCCTTTCACGAACTAAGACGTGCGTGTCACCACTCACCAACACTAAAACAAACCAAACCAAGAATATTTCTTAATTACAGTAAGAAACATGTTAAAAAAAGGAGGGGAAAAAGTATGTTTAACCAATCATATGATTTAGGTATGCCTAGAGAATTTAGATATCCTGAGTAGTTTATTAGTTAACCTTGATTTTACCTTGTTTTAAAACTAATTTTAACTTAATTAGATAACATAATTAACCAATTTTAATTAGCCTGCTAAGTTAAGTTTTAATCTTGCCTTTAAATTGGAATTTTGATCTTAATTGTTTTTGGTCTATATCGATTAGATTGGTTCCCAAAGGTTTTGACTAGATCGGATCCAAAAGTATTTTGACTAGATTGGTTCCCAAAGAGATTTGACTAGATCGGTTCCTAAAGTGGTTTGACTAGATCGGTTCCAAAAGGATTTTTACAAGATCAGTTCCCAAAGAGACTTAACTAGATGGGTTCCTAAAGGGACACGACTAGATCGGTTCCAAGTGAATTAGACTAGATCGGTTCCAAGTGAATTCGACTAGATCGGTTCCAAGTTAATTAGACTAGATTCGTTCTAAGTGAATTCAACTAGATCGGTTCCAAGTGAATTCGACTAGATCGGTTCCAAGTGAATTAGACTAGATCGGTTCTAAGGGAATTAGACTAGATCGATTCCAAGTAAATTCGACTAGATTGGTTCTAAGTTAATTCGAATAGATCAGTTCTAAGTGAATTAGACTAGATCGGTTCCAAGGGAACTGACTAGTTTTGTTTCCAAAGGATTCTGGACTAGATCAGTTCCCAAATGAATTTTCTAGATCGGTCTATTAACACTACGTCTAGATTGGTTCCTTAAGAATCCACTAGATTGGTCTATTAACACCATGATTAGATCGGTTCTTTAAGAAATCTACTAGATCGGTCCATTAACTCCACGACTAGTTCGGTTCTCACACAAAAAAATTCACAAGATATGATTTTTGCATTCTCACATATTATGTTAGCACTCTCAACTTAAAAACAACACTTAGGAACATTCAAACAATCATGAATCCACAGATTTAACAAGATCATACACAAAGCGAGCATTTGTAGATATTATAGCTCATATATGTAATAAACTACACAACAAGAGCATGATTTTATCATTCAACCACATTCAAGAATAAGGATACATACTTTTAAGCACATAACCCATACACTTTATACATCCTAGCTTAAAGACCTAATTTTTTGAACACACTATTTGCCATAAATCATACAAATATTACCGACATATAAAATTGTATTAAACAAGTGCTAGGCACACCTAAAGCTTCAAAACCCCTAAACTAATTTGATGTTTTAACCAATTTTGATTTTCTAGAACCCTAATTTGAGAATTAGGGATTTCGAATTCAATCTTGGATGAAAAACCAATTCCTTTGAGACGTGAGTAGTTTATTTACCCAACCCAATACCAAATGACATACGATTAACTTACGATCTATAATAAACGGTAAAATACATGGGGTACAGAGTCTCTTTCTAATATCTAACAATCTCTCCCTAAGGGAGGCCACCCTAGAAAATACTAACTTAAGCTCAGCAATCTTTTGATTGATCTTGTTTAGCTCGTAGTCTTTGATTCTTCACTTGATATCTTGTACTTTGATGTAGTGGTCTTTGTCTTGTGGCTTGTGTTTAAACTTGATATGTGATCTTGAGCTTTCATGAGATCATCAGCCAAATCCAATCTTTGATCATCATCTTGTGATCTTTCGCCGTCTTGTGTTCTTGTGTCTTGCGGACCGACATGCTCATACTTTTCTTGATCTTGAAAACTTGAATAATTTGTTCTTGTATTTCTTTAACTTTAATACTTCGCCACTTGAAGAAGGACTTATGATATTAGAGTTGCGGAAGCTTAGAAACATATGCTTGAGCTTTCATGATTTCTTTGAATGTGTTAGTCAAGTATGAGCATGCAATAATGAACGTGTCTCTGCTGGAACATGGTATCTCCATCTTCATCTCCATCTTTATGTGAACCTGTAATAAAACAGTTAGCAATAAAGAGAAAATTGATTTGAAAATCAATCGAAGTGTCACTTGAAAATATGTTTTTGCAACACAAGTTTGATCCATTTAGGATCTCACACGTCACCTATCAAGAGCTTGTTTGATGTTGGCTCTAGCAGGATTTCCATCTTCATTGTGATACTTAGGTATCACTCGGATGTTCTGACAATACCACAAGGATAATGCGTAGGACTCTTATGATAATCCTTGTTTTCACATTGTGTGAAGAACAAGTAACATGGAGTAGTGTTCTAATGAGATTAATTGATGATCTCTTGGCTCTAGACTCAATTGTGCGTTTAGGTTTTAGTGATCGGAGGCTGGAGCAGACTGTCACCTTTTCAATACCAACTAACTCGGAGTGAGAAAGTTGATAGAAATACGTGTAATCTCCGTGAGAAATGAAACAGAAATCTTTTGAGAGATTCTGAGTGGCTAGGGAGGGTTGTGCATTGCATTACTGGGTCTATGATGTCAGTCTTCAATGTCAGCAATCATCTTTGTGATTCTTGAAAGCATATGTATTGACCCAATTTCTGTCTAAGTGTAAGGATGACTTCTTTCATTTCACCCTTTATCTTAACTATTCTTTTTAATTCTTTAACCCCTTAAGCGCTTACCGGGACTTCATAACTAGTACCTTGTTGGGTTTGTTCCAGTACTAGCTCCATCTCAGTCGGCACTTTTCCCTTATTCTTACTTTTACTCCTTTTTTCATACCTAAGGACTACTACACTATCTAGTGGAATATCCCTGGGTAGATCCCTCCGGTTCTGGCTGGATCATGGGAATGGATACCTAAACTTAACCACCTTATAACACAAATACAATAATTTAAATGGTCGATCTTTGGTACTTCCACATTTCTGCCAACACGTAACCATTTGCTCCCCCTTCATATGTGCATCAATTAATTGAAAGAGTTTAGCACATATGTGGGTTAGTGTACACTTGAGATCTTAAAAATCACATTATTAGCCATATATTTTAATCACATTTT
>BQNB010073943.1:0-31954 GCA_026074375.1 Tanacetum coccineum
TCGAATATTTAATAGTCATGCAGGAAAGAGCAATGAAGAGGTAATTAAAGATGAAATGGAACCAATGAACAATTATGGCATCGGCGACTCACATGACCACTTGATCTCGAACAATGCACCTTAGTATGAAAAAGAGGGACAATACAAAGAAAAGAGGTGCGAGTTGCTTTGGAATCCTCATGAGAATCTGCAACGTGCAAAATTGAAAGGTTTGAGGTGATTAAGTAATCATTTAGACCAACTGAAGGGTTTGTTGCTTTCAAAGAATGTGGGTACGATGATTGGATGAAAACCAATGAATATGTGTGTCGCGCCTACCGGGATATCTTCGCCAAAATGAATGAAGGGTGGTTCGTGACAAGGGCGGAGTAAAAAGCTGAAGACAAGTCTAACTTAAAGACTTTTCTGTAAACAAAAGTGCTTGCCGAGAGACGACCCGAAATGTATTTTAATTTTTTATCGAGTTTGTCTTCCCAGACTGCCGATACAGCATATCCAACCTCAATGGATACGGCGTATTGAATATCTGGACGTTATCTAATCTTTACTTTTCTACACTTTTAAAACTTTATTGTTAGTTCAGTCTATACGGCGTATTCATTAAATGAATACAGCGTATTAGACGACCGACCCGTACCTCATATACTTTTTACAGGTTTCAATATGGCGTATCCTGGTTTACGGATACGGCGTATCGACTTCCTATACCGTTTTAGTTTTTTTATTTTGTTTCTAACCAAACGATACATGGAGATAGAATTTGCACTTGTTTTCTTATGATTAATACAAGACCTTCTGAATTAAAAGATGAATTTTGTGGCATACTTATTTTCTAGAATTCTATGTGTGTTGTAGTCATGTTGGTATCTAGACGCATTTACAACACGCGTTCTAGCTCATAAACGCAACATAGAGGATCATACTAAGCAAATCCCAGGGGAGTTTCTCATTCTAATTCTTTAATTTCCTGTTTTTAATGTTATATTTATATAATGATGTCGTTGTATATCTCAAGTGAGGGAGGAGAATTAGAACACTTGTCCATATATTACATTAATATGCCTAATCTTTACTCAAATTCAAAAAATTAGCATACTTTTATGAAATTATTAGTTGCATAACCCCGCACACATAGCCCTTGTTATATATTATGAGAATTTAGCCTTATCCATTTCCTCATTTTTACCCAAATTCCACAAAAATATGAGTGTGTCGGTGATGTTGTAAACTTTAGAACTTGGCTTAGTATATCTACTCGAGACCACAATAATAAGCATTATTTTTAAAAGATGGAGTGACCTTTCTAAACTGGTAAATTTCTAGGATTACACCAAAAAGCCTATACATGTTGTGATATTAACTAACTACACTGGTTAGTTAACCCCCGTATAACCCTTTTGTTTACTCTAATCTTAAGAGTAGTTACCCCTAGTAAAAAACTTGCTGACCATTCCTTTCTCTTTTTTTTTACACCATCAAATGTTGTTTCGTTAATAGAGTTTCACATATCGAATAGAAGCATTGAAGCTTAATAGAAATCAATAGCAAAATTAATATTATTGTTCTTCTTAATTATTTATTCCCTGTTGCAATGCATATTTTCTATCTATGGTTAGGTCGGGAAATTGCACAATGCAATGGGAAAATATGAAAGTAGTAGTTTTTTTATTCTTAGTGTGTTTACTTCTTTCACCAGTATGATTGGAAATAGAATCCATATTCATCGTATTCGTGAAGTGGTGAAATTTTACACTGTAGTTCATTTTTCAGTAATAGTTAAAAAAATCAAAAAAACAGATAAATACAAAAAGATTGAGAGAAAAAAGGTAAGATTTGTGAGATAATCGGTTTGTCTAAGCTTAAATGATTCTATTATTTATGATGATCGATTATTTGTTGGTACATGTTATAAACCAATGATGTAAAGTTATGTTATATAATATTTCTAGTTGGTCGCAATTATAAACCAACTATGTACTTTTTGTATCAAGTGGTAGATATCGCCACTAATGTTGTATAATATGTATATTATGGATGATTGGGAGTTGATCGTTACGGGAACGCCAACTAAGGTTGTTTTTGTTGATCTATGATCAAGACAATTATGTCTGTAATTTTGTGTCTTTTTCATGGGTACGGTCAGGAAAGTATCTTGAACATTTTTCCTTATTTGTTTGGACTTAATCTATTTGTTTTGTTCTTTTTATTTAACAACAATTATATATTTCTCATACCTAATAGGTAAACTTTGGTATTGCTCGAATGAGAATACGAGCAATCACATGTATCTATTCCATCGTTATGGATGTGTATGTGTGATTTTGTCCGCCTTGTTGGTGTATTACTGTTGATAAAGGATTAGAATATTCCATACCCTATATCGTTCTTCATCCTAACCTTTGGTTTTACTCGAATGGGGATCTGAGCAATCATGTATGTCTATTCCATCGTTATAGATGTGTATATATGATTTTGTCAGCCTTGTTGGTTTACTACTATTGGTAAAAGATTACTGATCCTATTCTTTAGCTTATTCGAGTTAAGGATCGAGCAATCACATATGTCCATTCCATCGTTATGGATGTGTATGTGTGGTTTTGTCACCTTTTCTGAAATATTGGTATTGATTGAGATTGGAAAGAATCATCAACCCTTAAAACCTTAACCCAATTTCCCTTTTTAGATTTGTCACTCCTTATCTTTAGTGGTGGAGATGTGTATCCTTGCCAAGCTTATGATAGAATACTCGTCACGACCGAGCAATTAAGCGAATTAGTTACATGTTACCACATAGATTAGTTGATGACATCAAATAACATCTATTTTATAGCATCATTTATACAAGCTAAATTGCTCGTTCTATATTATTTTATGCATAAATTGGTACTTAATTGTTCATATTAGTTATTTGCAGTAAATATGGAGCAATTGGTGAAGTTTAACTAAAAGTCACGCATTTTGGAGCTTAAACGAAGAAATCAAGAATCTGTTGTTCTGACAACCAATACGACGTATCCATCAAGGAAGATACGGCGTATCTGCGCCTGAACTTCACAAGAAACCATGGAGATTTGAAGAGTAATACACCATATCCAGTAGAAGACATACGCCATATTCATGGCTAACTCAAGAATATTCTGAAATATATTAATCGTGGTCCCCACTCCAAGAAACTCTAATATGCCGTATTCAGACACTTCAATACGGCGTATCGAGTGAATTTCAGAGGCTATAAATATCGAGAACTAAATACAAATTTTTATACCCAAGACTAAGAGAAAGGTAGTAACCACCATATTTGATTTTTAAAAAGAGGAGCAACGAAGGTCTTGCAACGCCCCTTTAATCCATAGGAAACCCTTATAAATTCTTATACTCTTAATATACGTTCGATTGTTGGTATCATTCATTAACTTGGTTAGGTTACCTTAATCGTTCGTCTATCAAACATGTATTCTTTACAATGGCTATTGGCTAATACCCTTTGGTATTAGCCATGATTATGATAATTTAATGTTTGGTTTATGTTTATTCTGATTGCATCTTGTAAATTGTGTGTTGTCTTATGTATATTAATTAATACTCGCTTATGTGCTTAAGTATGCGACCTATCATTCAACTGGGTCTATAAAGTAGACCAAGTAGACTAGATACTGGGATACCCCTCCATATTGTGATTTATATATCTAGAGCAATGGGATCACAAGTAACATGCTGTCTTTATTCATGGTTTAGTGAACAAGTTAGACTAGCAGGTGACCTAGGATCAACAAGTGACGTTCTGATTCCTTGGGTAAAGATTTAGACAAGTAGACTACTAGTATATAAAGAGCCGTTAAACACTAAGTTAATAAAGTGTCGTTGACCTAGGATTCAATAAAATCACCATTATTGTCTCCTAAGACGGATTATAAGCAACCGCGGAGACGTTTATGAAGATTTGGTTAATTGTGACAGAATTGCCATGTCTAGGTCTTAGGAAGAAGTACCGCCTAAGTCTAGGAATGATATATCAATAATGAGACAGGACAATCATTGCACTTATAAACTAAAACCAACATTATATTTAATTAAACATGGTTAATATGTTTTCCTTACATAAGGCTTGACCACTTTTCTATCTTCTAACTATCAAATTTATGTGTGTTATTCGCCATATCTTAATACATATAAACCAAACTCGTGCTAGTCTCTTAGGCTGAACCCCCCCTCTTTTTACCATTAGTTTAGGTTTAACATAGGTATAGCTTAGAATAACTTAGGAATAACTTAGATAACTAAAATATTGATAACTAATTATCAACGTTCTCGCTTTTAGTGATCGACACCCTACTTACCAAGGAATCTACAACTGATCAGGTACACTGCCCGTTAGTGTTGTTCTAGGTTTAGTAGGCAAAATACAAATAGTAAAACTTGATAACACATAATACCTACGCACAACGACACATCGATTAAGTACATATTTTAACCACAAATAGACAATTACGTACGTTTTACGAGGGATTTTGATACAAAAAGGTATAGAGTATTTGATGTTATCAAATATCCCCCCACTTGACTTCTACTTGCCCTCAAGTAGACCTGCTAGAATAATTTCTAAAAAGATATCCCCTAATTTAACTCTAGATATATGAATTTATATATTACCAATGCTAGAAAATACCAAAGCCAAACACCTCACGAAAAGGGGATTAAAATCACTCAACTCTCTTACTAGTCTAAGTGATTCATTTTAGGGTGATCACTCAATAGCACTGACATAACATGTATTATATCATAGGCTTGAAAAGTACACTGTAATGAATAGTGAAATAGTATTGTATTGCTAGTGATATTTTGTACAGAGAATACATATGTATATATAAGATACATGCAGCTTTGACACTAAGCTAAGTTAACCTAATGCGCTAGGCCTGACCCTAATACATATTTTAACATTCCCCCTCAAGCTGTGCATAATGTTGATCATGCCCAGCTTGTTACAAATAGAATTAATACGAGTTCTGGGGAGCGCTTTAGTAAGGATGTCTGCTAATTGACTTTTGATTCTAATATAAGGAGTTGTGATTGTTCCATCTTCTAACTTCTCGCGAGTAAAGTGACAATCAACCTCTATATGCTTTGTCCTTTCATGAAACACCAGATTGGTGGCAATGTAGATAGCTGCCTGGTTATCACACCATATCTTCATGGGTTTTGATAAAGGAATCACCTAGTAAATAACACAACCATACAAGCTCATAAGTCGTTTGTGCCATGGATCTATATTCGGCCTCTCAACTCGATCAGGACACAACATTTTGTTTCTTACTCTTCCAAGAGACCAGGTTCCCTCCAACAAAAACACAATATCCCGTTGTAGAGCACGAAGTATTAGGACATCCAGCATAATCAGCATCCGTGAAGCCTTCTGCAATGTGGTGCCCATGATTAGCATATAAGATACCAAGTCCTGGAGTACCCTTCAGATATCCTAGAATTTAAGTAACAGCAACCCAATGTGACATTCTAGGAGCGGTTAAAAACTGACTTAAAACACTGACCGGAAATGCAATATCAGGACGAGTAATAGTGAGGTAGTTTAGCTTCCCAACTACTCGCCTATATTTCTCAGGGTTATGTAGCAATCTTCCATCTTCATATCTTAGTTTCAACTTTGGTATCATAGGCTCATCACATGGTTTTGCCTCAATTTGAACTGCATCATCTAGCAAGTCTAGACAGTATTTTCTTTAAGAAAGACAAATACCCTTACTACTATGAGACACTTCAATTCCCAAGAAGTACTTCAACGACCCGAGATCCTTCGTCTAAAAACAAGTACCAATAAATGATTTTAATTTCTTTATCCCAGCTTTATCACTACCCATAATCACTATATCATCGACATAAACCACAAGCAAAATGCAACCTGCATTCGTTGATGAGTAAAAAATAAAATGATCATAAACACTCCTTCGTAAGCCAAACTCAATTACTGCATTACTAATTTTCCAAACCAAGCACGCGAAGATTGTTTCAAGTCGTACAAAGTTTTCTTATGTTTACACACTCTCCCATATTCCCCCCTAAGCAACAAACCCCGGAGGTTGCTTGATGACATCAAATAATGACACTTTATTATATGATTTATCCCATCTGTTTTGCCCACTTTTATATAATTATTGCATTATTTGGTGCTTAATTGCTTTAAAGTTGATAAATGCAGTAATCCAGGAGTGTTTTGTGAAGACAAGCTAAAAGGCGCATAATTTGGAGCTAAAACGAAGACATTTGAAGAATGATGATTTCTGACTACATACGCCGTATCCATCAAAAGAGATATGGCGTATCAACGCCTGAACTTCACAAGAAAACGCGTTTGACCAATTCCCAATACGGCGTATCCCTTATGTTTCCATATGTCGTATCCACGAAGATAACTATTCAAAGATACAGTAAATCAAGTAAATTGGGAATAATATCACTAATTGATTGAGAACGTAGCGCACACTCTAAGGAATCCAGCCCAATACGTATCGGCCTAACCAGATACGGCGTATCAAGTCTTTTTCAGACATTATAAAGAGAAGACTCAAAAATGAGTTTTTAGTGTGCAATACCATATTCTTTATACCATACTCATTGAAGACGAATTTTAGAAGAGAAGATCATCCACCAAGGTCAAGCATCGATCACGAATCCATAGAAGACATCGTGTAATTTTTACTCTCTTAATCGTTCGATTTTCATTGTTTGATTACGCTTGTATAATTACAATGGTTGTGGGCTAATACCCTCAGGTACTAGCTATCTTAATGAAAGTTTAATGTTTGGTTTGTTTTAAAATCGATTTCTTAATTTATCGTTGATTATTTAATTATGTTTATCACCTCATACTTGTTTATGTGTTTGAATATGCGACCTATCATTCAACTGGTTCTAGTGATATGGACCAAGTAATCTAGATACCGGGATAGCTCTCCATATCGTGTTTTATATTACTGGACCAATAGGATCACAAATAACGTTCTGTCTTTGTCTTTGAATTATGAGCTTAGTTGGACCAGTAGGTGACCCGTTTATGTTTCAGCAATCACGCTCTTAATTAACTGATAAAGATTTGAATAGTAGACTACCAGTATATAAAACACCGTCAAACAATAAGTGGGTAAAGTCCCGTTAGGCTAAGGTTTTACCAGGATCACCACTGCTTTGATTCCCTAAGATAGATTATAATTAAACTAAAGGATGCTTTATGCGGATGCGTTAATTGTGACCGGATTAATCGTGTCTAGGTCTTAGAATGATGTCTCGCCTAAGTCTTAAGAATGATATGCCGCTTCGAGATAAGTAAATCATTACACTAAAATAAACAAACCAACATTGAACTAAATTTAATATGGCTAACACAGTTTTCTATCATTTGGCTTGTAACGCTTTTCTATCTTCTAATTTTCTTTTTTTGTGTTTATTGTTTATAAAATTGATAATTGACACCACCAAACCTGTGCTAGTCTCTCAGGCTGAAAACCCCCCCATATCATTAGACAACGTATGTAGCATAGGTTTAACCAGTAAATAGACTAATTAAAATACTAATAGAATATAGGATTAATGTTTCACTCTTAGTGTTCGACACCCTACTTACCGCGAAACTCCATCTTGACCGGGTACACTACTCGTTAAAGTGTTGTTTTAGGTTTGTCGGCTAAATATAAATTTAAAACTTGATAATCAAATAATTGACCCTACACGACAGCACATCAGGTTTTTGGCACCGTTGCCAGGGAATGAATTAATTAAACCTTATTCTTATTAGTATTTCTAACCATTAATTAGTTTAGTTTAGTGTAATCTAATTATTTAATTCTGTGTGTATTTATTTGCAATGTGTGTTTAAATTATTTGCTTAAATTCCCGCATTTTATTGTTTTTAAATAAGTATTATGTTCTGATTGATCACCTGATACGCCGTATCCACCAGTTAGATACGACGTATCAAACCTTCTACCCAGAACAGCGTATTGAGTTTTACAGTCTAAACGACGTATTTGTTCTTCCAAACAATACGGCGTATTCTGTGAATTCAATACGGCGTACTGACATTCAATAGACCTATACGGCGTATTCGGATCAATTGGATACGGCGTATATATTGACTAATACAATGGCAATTCGATGATCCTCATGCTTAATTCTTCTATATCCTACTAACATTTTCCTCCATTTTTGAGAAAGTGGTGATCGCTAGTTATGACTCAGGATGATAACAAGCTGTGATAACATAATGAATGGGGATAGAGAGCATACTAACTCACGGATGATCACAACTTCCGAACTAAAAACCAGTGATGAATTTCTAAAAATATTGCAGGATAACACCTTCAATGGCATGGATGGAGGGGACGTTATTAACCACATTGCAAAGGTGCTCTAAAATAACCAAATGGATTAAGATGCCTAATGTGGAAATGAATGAACTACAATTACACGTCTTCTCAAAATCACTTAGTGGAGATGCAAAGACATGGTGGAACAAAATCCCATACTTAGGACGAAATAAATGATAAACAATTTCATCAATATTACCTATTATACTTTCAAGAACAAAATCCCTGATGACCTGGACGACGGAACAAATTACTTTGAAATTATATGTTGGCTGGCGTCAAAATTCGACAACTATTGGGAGATTGACAAAAATAACAAAAATGGGCTATAGGAACTTTATGTGAATAAACGTACTAAAGGAACGATTGGCGACCTCGACGAATACACAGAACCATGCAAGGAAAACACCAAAAAAACATGTTTGGATACATTTTATAAACCCTATTTAGACGCACAGGAAGCAAAAGACATCTACGAAGTTATTGATAGGGAATATTCTCCGATACCAATCCCCGCTCACCGCGACATCGACAACCCTGACAAACTATGCAAAACTGAAGAATTCACAGTCATACGACATTCGATAGGCAATGATGAAGAATTCGTTACTGTAGGTCCAAGCAAAATTAATACTATTGAAAGAACTCCTGGCAGCATGTCTTGCATCTACCACAAACTCTTCAATAGAAAAGGCCGCGGATAGGAAGTGACACGGACAAAATGAAGAGTATTGCGAAGGAAAAAGGTCGAACTTAAAGACCAGCTGAAACAAAAGTGCTTCCCGGGAGACAACCCAATCATCTTAATTGTTTGACGCATTTTAATTGTTCGTTGCACGAGTCTGTCTTCCCATACACTCTATACGGCGCATCGAACCCCTCTAAATACGGTGTATAGACGTGTCTGGACGTTATCAGTTTTAACAACTAAATATTTAATTTCCAAGTATTTAATTGTTTTTACAGGAACCATACGGCGTATCCTAGGGTTTGGGATACGGCGTATTGATCCTTGTACAGTTGCGTGTTTAATTATTTTCCAGTACTATTATAGCAAGATAGAAATTGCACTTGTCTTCTAATCTTTTATGCATGACCTTGCTGAAACTATGATATAGTATATTTTAAAAAGGACATGTGTTGAGCTTATCCAGGCATTCTGAAGCCCTAGTCAACAATTTTTTTGCTCAAGAACTCATCTTGGAGAATTATCACGAGCAAAACATCAGGGAGTTTTTCATTCTAATTCTATTTTCCCTTATTATTTAATTGTTTTATCTATACAACGAGGATGTTGTATAATTTAAGTGGGGAGATGGAGAATTAGAACGTACTTGTCTTCTTTTTTACAAAATAACATGCAAAGTGCTTAAAAATAGGTCAAATTAAAAAAAATTAGCATGCCCTTTGTAAAAATCACTAGTTACATTACCTAGCGCACTATAACCCTTGATACATATTGTAAGAATTAAGCCTATTCCGTTTCCAATTGTTTACCTAAAAATTCCACAAAATTATGAGTGTGCCGGTGATGTAGTGGACTTTAGAACTTGGCCTGGTATATCACTCGAGACTGCAATGATGAGTATTATGGATTTAGATGGAGGAACATGTTCAACTGATAAATTTCTAGAATTAAACCAAATAGCTTACATGTCGTAAAATTAACTAACTACACTGGTTAGTTAAATCCCGTGTAACCCTTTGATTACTCTCATTTTAGAGTAGAACCCCCTAGAACAACCTGTTAAGCCATTCCTTTCTTTTTCTACACCATATTATATGTTTTGTTATACATTTGCACCTTAGCCTACCGTGTAGATTAAGCCTATTTTAATCAAAGTTGCTAGTTGCTTTTGTGTAAAGTTTTGTATTTCCTGTGTCAATGTGAAATTTTTCTATCTCTGTAATGGTCGGGAAACTGCACAATGCAATGGGAAAAATATGTAGCTCATAAGTTTCACTACTTTTGCGATTATGAATCATGTCCGAAGAAGAAGTGTTACAAGGAAAAGATTATCCGGATGAATTATGATTGTGAAGACGGTGGAATAAAACCGAGATTTATGATGTATATGAAAAAAAGAGAATGAAGAAAAATAGTCGGTTCAAAAGAAGCTTATACCAAAGGAATAACTTGGAACGATAGATTATTCGTGATTACTTTTTTAATTTTAATAAATTTTTTATGTTACACACAAAACATCACAACGATGTAAAAGTCTTGTAAAAAGTGTTCGCTTTTTCTTGATATCACAATTATTCTGTAAAAGTTATGTAAATGTTTGGGATGTAAGGGGAATTTGACATTGTGGGAACACCAACTTAGGTTGTCTTTGTCATTTATATGATCGAGGTGTTTGTCTATATGTTTGAGTCTTTTTCATGAAACGGTCGGAGGAAAGTTACTAGCAACCGTACCTTATTTGTTGGCTTAATCTATTTGTTTCGTTTGTTTAACAACCATTTTACTTCCCTTTTCCTAGAAACTAACCTTAGTGTCTACTCGAATGAGGACTTGTACGAGCATGCATGTCTATTCCGTCGTTACGGCCATGTATGCATGTCTCAGCTGCCTTGTTGGATGACGACTTTTGGTGAAAGTTAGAAGCTCCTTACCCTATATCGTTCTTCATCCTAACCGCTGGTTAAACACGAACAGGGATGTGATCGGATTGTATATGTCTATTATGTCGTTACGGCCGTGTATGTACGATACAGCTGCCTTGTTGGTGTGGTACTTATGGTGAAAGACTGTTGAATGATCAACCTTAAGCCTTCTTAACCCAATTTATCTTTTGACTTGTTTCTCCTTAGCTTTAGCGGTGGAGATGTGTATCCTTGCCAAGCCTATGATAGAAAACTAATCACGACCGAGCAATTGAGCATACCAATTAAATGTTGCACCCTAGATTAGTTGAGTGATCTGAGTGTTTTTATTTCAATATTTCGTGGGTGCTTGGTTATGTACAGGTGTTAGGACAAACGATTCTTATACGGAAACATCCTCAACTTCGGTTGGGTTCAAACATTTTATAAAACAAATACTTTTCTAAAGTTACTTGAGGGACAGTATGATCAAGTGGCAACACTATAACGTCAATTTATTATCATCAAAATGTTTCCCATCTGTTTTGCCCATATTTATATAATTATTGTATGATTTGGTGTTTAATTGCTTTAAAGTTGATAAATGCAGTAATCTAGGAGTATTTTGTGAAGACAAGCTAAAAGGCGCATAATTTGGAGCTAAAACGAAGACATTTGAAGAAAGACGATTTCTGACTACATACGTCATATCCAACAAAAGAGATACAACATATCAACGCCTAAACTTCACAAGAAAATACGTTTGACCAATTCCCAATACGGCGTATCCCTTATGTTTCCATACGTCGTATCCACGAAGATAACTATTCGAAGATACAATAAATCAAGTAAATTGGGAATAATATCACTGATTGATTGAGAACCTAGCGCACACTCTAAGGAATCCATCCCAATATGCCGTATCGGACTAACCAGATACGACGTATCAAGTCTTTTTAAGACATTATAAATAGAAGACTCAAAAACGAGTTTTCAGTGTGCAATACCATATTCTTTATACCATACTTATTGAAGACGAATTTTAGAAGAGAAGATCATCCACCAAGGTCAAGCATCGATCACGAATCCATAGAAGATATCATGTAATTTTTACTCTCTTAATCGTTCGATTTTCATTGTCTGATTACGCTTGTATAATTACAATGTTTATGGGCTAATACCCTCAGGTATTAGCCATCTTAATGAAAGTTTAATGTTTGGTTTGTTTTATAATCGATTTCTTAATTTATCATTGATTGTTTAATTATGTTTATCACCTCATACTTGTTTATGTGTTTGAATATGCGACCTATCATTCAACTGGATCTAGTGATACGGACCAAGTAATCTAGATATCGGGATAGCTCTCCATATCGTGTTTTATATTACTCGACCAATAGGATCACAAATAACGTTCTGTCTTTGTCTTTGAATTATGAGCTTAGTTAGACCGGTAGGTGACCCGTTTATGTTTCAGGAATCACGCTCTTAATTAACTGATAAAGATTTAAATAGTGAACTACCAATATATAAAACACCGTCAAACAATAAGTAGGTAAAGACCCGTTGGGCTAGGGTTTTAACAGGATCACCACTGCTTTGATTCCCTAAGATAGATTATAATTAAACTAAAGGATGCTTTATGCGGATGCATTAATTGTGACAGGATTAATTGTGTCTAGGTCTTAGGATGATGTCCCGCCTAAGTCTTAAGAATGATATGCCGCTTCGAGATAAGTAAATCATTGCACTAAAACAAACAAACCAACATTGAACTGGATTTAATATGGCTAATACATTTTTCTATCATTTGGCTTGTACCGCTTTTCTATCTTCTAATTTTCTTCTTTTGTGTTTATTGTCTATTGAATTGATAATTGTCACCACCAAACCTGTACCAGTCTCTCAAGCTGAAAACCCCCCATATCATTAGATAACGTATATAGCATAGGTTTAACCAGTAAATAGACTAATTAGAACGAATTAAAATACTGATAGAATTTAGGATTAATGTTTCACTCTTAGTGTTCGACACCTACTTACCGTGAAACTCCATCTTGACCGGGTACAATGCTTGTTAAAGTGTTGTTTTAGGTTTGTAGGCTAAATATAAATTTAAAACTTGATAATCAAATAATTGACCTTATACGACAGCACATCATTGCTCCATATATACTTCTTCTTCTAAGTCACCATGTAAGAAGGCATTCTTCACATCTAGTTAATGAAGTGCCCAATCGTATGCTGCAGGCAAAGAAATAAACAACCGAATAGAAGATATTTTTGCGGCCGGTGAGAAAGTCTCAAAGTAATCGATGCCATGTGTGTGTGCATAACCCTTAGCTACCAAACGGGCCTTCAATCGAGAAATTGAACCATCGGGATTCATCTTAACACTAAACACCCATTTACAGCCAATTGGCTTTTTTTGAATAGGTAAATCTACTAAAGCCCAAATACTGTTATGATCTAGAGCATTCATTTCCTCAATCATAGCAGCACACCATCCAAAATGGGCCAATGCTTCACCAACAGTCTTTGGGACTGATATTGAGTCTATGTTTGCAACAAACGCAAGAGAGGAAGTAGATAAACCATCATAAGAAACAAATCCAGAAACCGAATATATACAAGTACATTTACCTTTCCGAAGAGCAATAGGTAGATCAAGTTCAGGTGTAGGAGGAGGCAGGGGTGAATCGGAACACCTAGACGCATCACTAGGTGCATCAGACTTACCATATGCCTCACTAGGTGCACTAATGGGTACATCATTAGATACATCATTTGTTGCATCAATGGGTGCATCTTTTAGATGGGTGGATGGTTCACGAATGAGATCTGATGTTGTTTGAGGTCGCCTAGCATATACTTTAATAGGCGGACCGTCAAGTTCTGTAGATTGTTTAGTGGTTTCAACAGGGGCAGGAGAAACGTAAACCAACAAATCATCATTCTCCTCTTGGCAACGATAAGTAGTGACTGGAAAGTAAGGTAAATCTTCATGAAAAGTGACATCTCTCAAGACAAGATAACAATGAAGTTGAGTGTCCTGAACAAAACATGTACTGCTAAAGATTTTAGGATCAATAGGAAATAGAGGTTTTGTAGAGAATAGAACCGAATAGGGGTAATTTCCACCAAGAACAGCAGAGGGCATGCGGTTTATTAAAAAACAAGCCGTTGAAACAACATCAGCCAAAATGGTTTAGGAACCGTCATTCGAATCAAAAGTGCACGAGCTACCTCAAGCAGATGGCGGTTCTTGCGTTCTGCAACTCCATTTTGGGCTGGTCTGTAGACACAAGATGACTCATGAAGAATTCCATGCTGAAGCATATATGACTGAAATGTCTCTGAAAAATATTCATTCGATTATCACTATGTAATGTCTGAACAGTAACAGGAAAATGTGTTTCTATTTTAGCAACAAATGAGCGAAAGTGTGTAAATACTTCAGATTAATTCTTCATTAGATAAATCCAAGTAACACGGGAGTAGTCATCAACAAAGGTGACAAAATACATGAAACAAGATTTAGATGTAATAGGAAATGGACCCCAAACATCAGAATGAACTAGCTCAAATGGGGATTCAGCCCGCTTATTTGCTCAAGGATATAATGAACACGCTTGTGTTTAGCAAACTCACAAGAATCATAATTTAGAGATGATAAATTTGAATATTCAAGACATAATTTCTTTAAACTCTGAAGAGATGGGTGGCCAAGATGACAATGTGCTTCAAATGGAGATAATGAGCTAAGTCTAACTAAGGATTTCGAAACCTCTGGTTTAAAAACATACAAAACATCGCATTTTCTCCCTCTATCAATGATCTTCTTTGTCTTAAGATCTTTAAAAACACAGTATTCAGGGTAGAATTTAACACTACATTGTAAATTGCTGGTAATTCTACTAACTGATAACAAACTAAATGAAAATTTTGGGAGGCTCAACACCAAAGATAATGAAATAGAGGGACTCAAATTAACAGTGCCCGATCCAAGAACTTGTGAAATAGACCCATCGACAATTGTAACATGAGATGAGGATGCATACGTATCAAAATTATTGAATATATGTGAGTTACCTGTCATGTGATCTGAAGCACCAGAATCAATAACCCATTTAGTACTTGACGAGAATAGACAATTACCATATTCAGTAAAATACACATGTGAACCTCTATGTTTCTTCTTCATGTAGTACCCGAATAACAAAGCCAAGTAAGAGATGAACATCATAACTCTGAGTAACATCATCAACATTACAAATATCAAAATTGATTCCATCAAATACCTATTTCCCAAAAGTAGAACCAAAATTCTAAAACAAAAATCCAAACTCAGTTTAATCTCATTAGGATAAACTGAATTCAGACAAGAAAGCTAACAATGACAAAGTTTAACTTATATTAAATCTGAACCAAAAGTATAAAATAAACTTGATCTTATCGGGATCAAACTGCAATTGGAAGATGAAACAAGGATGGAATCCTCCCATGAAAATGACTGAAATAAATGGTTGTAAAACAACTTAGGGTTTGCAATTCAACCAACCCTGATCTTATGCCTCTAATCATACTCCCTTGGTACAAACACAAAAGAACCCTAATTTCTGATTTTCTGATAACCTTGTGATATTTTGTACAGAGAATACATAGGTATATATAAGATACATGTAGCTTTGACACTAAGCTAAGTTAACCTAATAGGCTGGGCCCGACCCTAATACATATTTTAACATACACAAAACTACACCAACTAGAGTTAAAGTCTAAATAGCTCTTAAAGGCAACATGGGTGACACACACACAGGTTTAAACAAGTGAATAATCCTAGCTAATACCAATACTCCAGAAAAAGCAACAAAACCACACATGCTCATCCAAATCCATGAACGAGACACATGTGATTGCTCAAATCCTTAATTCGGGAAAGCTAAAAGCTAAAACTATTAAAGGGCAGGAATAGACATGGAATACACATATAATTAGTGTTAGAATAAGTAAACACAAAACAAATAGTCTAAACATCCATGGTTTTGTCATCACTAGTATTAGAATAAGTAAACACATATAATTGGTATTAGAATAAGTAAACACAAACCAAATAGTCTAAACACAAAACCAATAATAATATGCTAGTCTTAGTGAAATAGATGTAAAATTTTGAAATTTGATGAAGTAGAAGCATACTAGCCTAACCTTCAGTGAAGTAGTTGGTTTATAAACGTACCAACTCAAAGTCTTTAATACTCTCGGATGAAAGTTGGTTTTGTTTGATAACCAATACTAAGTACAATAACATCATGCTACATAAGTGAAATGAAATACTACACCTATAATTTTTTTACTACAAGATAGAGCTTCTGTAGCATGTAATAATAATAGACACCCCCCTACTTGAGATAAGCAGTGTAGAAAGTATTAGTGATAGGGGTTCTTCAATAACAGGTCTTCCATATAAGCGTGATTCTCGAACCCATTCACCCGAACCATGAAATTTAAGCAGCCAGTAATTCCTCCATGGTGAATTTAAATACTACAGGGTAGGATAAGGTGTAATGGTGATACGAAACATAAACAATTTGGGTTTTAAACACGGAATGGCTCAACAAGTTTTTCTAGGGGTGTCTTGTACTAAAAGTGTGCAACAAGGGGTTTTATCACTGGAGGTCGATAAGTCAGTGTAACAAGTCGAAAAATGCACACAACAATACACATATGGGCTAATTTTGGGTTTAAATCCTATAATGTTTCCTTCTTGAACTATCTATCCCCATCACTCAATTAGGTCTCGAAATGATGTACAACCCAAGTTCTAAAGTATACAATACTACCAGCACACTCATATTTGGTGGATTTATGTAATGATATATGAAAATGGATTATCAAGCAAACCTCGTTATAGGAAATAAAGCGTAATTTGTGCTCGGCAAAGATCTATTCTAGTTTAAGTATGAAAAACATGTCAAATTTTTTTGAAAAATGGCATAATATTTCAAAATAAAATAGAAAATCAAAGGTAATTATAGGTCAAGTGGTAATTCTACTCCCATCCCCCTACTTGGCTTGTACAATGTCCCTATTGTACATTTAAAGAAATGAAAAATTAAAAATAAGAGTATAATTAAAACGAAAGACCCCTCATAAGTTTCACGGATATGAGTCCAAGAGTTCCCTCTCTTCAAAAGATCCTCACACAGAAAGTAACTACGACGTAGTTACAGGGTATGACTACACCCTATGTTGGTAGAAATATTACAATATTTTATCCATACATTCCCTTTGTGCTTTAGTGATGACAAACATGTAACTTATAAGACATAACGTAAAGTGCTTAAGTTACTCGTGATCACAAATCATCAATGCATTCATATGACAACATCTCTCGACGTCTCAAGTTTGCTTCTATGAAGTTTGCACCTGAAGTAAATCACTTAAGGTATGAATAAATAAATGCTTAATTTATTTTATGATCAAAGGAATTTTTATTCAACCTCACATTTTTTATAAAATGTTACAAATATTTTTATAACTTTTACAAAACATTTTCTACATTTAAAAGAAATGTTTTATTTAAAATAAACATTTTGAATTCAAATTGTCTACCTAAAAATGACTAGAAATGTTCCAAAAAACACCTCCCCTGGAAAAGACAAAAAAGGGAGCGTCCTAGCCTAGTTGGCCACCTTAAATTTAAGGGGACCGGCCATATGAATTAAGGGGACCGGCCAAACAAAAAGGCTCCCCAGTTTGCCTATAAATACTGGATTGTTCCCCCACTGATTTTCCAACCTTTTGCACTTATTCTTTTCTGTCTAAAATCAGTTGATACATCACCTACAATCCTTTGATCATTTAATCTTAAGCATTTTTTTCCAAGTGATTCAAGCTTATTCCCTAAGTGCAAGAGAAGAACTTTTGTTATCATTAAGATACGAAGTTGTGTAGGTTAGTTAGTGCATTCATTACATGTCTTACATTCACAATGTATTGATCGAGTCCATGTATTCCAAACTTGTGCAATAGTTAGATCGTGGTGATCATGGTGTGTATAGTTGTTAGATCATGGTGATCATAGGAAATTTAGATAGATCGGGGTGATCTTGTTAGTGTCTAGGCAAAGTGTAGTGAAGTTGTGAAGTGAAGAGAAGTTGTGAAGTGAAGTGAAGTTGTGAAGTGTAGTGAAGTAGTGCGGTTAGTATTTTAGTCCTAAAAATACATAAGTTGTGATAGATTGGTTCTAGCTAGGATTAGAACTCGACCTTTGGCTTAGTGTCAAAAATCGATGTAAGCTTAGTTGTGTTCGGTTTTCTCTGCCTAAAGGGGTCTTGTTGACTAGTGAAGTAACTCTCAAGTTGGGTACTCAGAGAGTAGAGGTGGGCGAATAGGTGCTTCATGACCGAACCACTATAAATCATCGCGTCCGGTTTGCACTTTCTTTTAACTTTCGCTTTACATCTTTATTTACCTTATCGCCTTACATTTATATTTGCATTAGATCTATATGTGTGTTAATTGTTGCTTATATTGTTTGGATGATGATTGTGTCCTATCCCCGACTACCCTATGCCTATCATAACCATCCCTATCCTATACTAATATCCTATCCTATCCTAATAGTCGCTATTACTATCCTTACTATTCTAACTACAAACTACCACCCACACCCACCTAATTCACTGCAATGATCACGCAAGGATCGCACACTCCCAAAATTCAACTATACCCCCAACTGGCATACCTCTATACAATATAACTGAAAACACATGCCTCCCTTGGACAAGATGCCTCGAGACACCCACACCCGAAAAGTGTAACACATTCGAGACAGAGTTATGGCTAATCTTAGCAACCAGCCCTCACCCCATAAATACCATACTGTCGGTCTTATGCACAATCATTTACTTTCGCCTATAACCTCTTATATACAAATCGCCAAACATTAATATTTGATTAGATCAAATGTGAGTAAATTAGTTGCATATAATGTTTAGGCTGATAGATTGTTCCTATTATAACAGTTAAACATTGTGATTGTGATTTATAAAATTGCAATGGACACGGTTCTAGTAGATAATAGATAAATTGTTCAAACCATCAAATTGCATCTAACATGATGGAAAATTTTGGAAACAAAACTGTTTTAAGTTTTTAAATGGAAATGATATTCACCCCCCCCCCCCCCCCCCCCCCCTTTGATATTCCAACAATTTGTAACATGAGCCATGTCGCTCTAATTTCAAAAAAAATATTTTTAAAAATTAGCACTATCCATGGTAATCTAATTAAACGATGAAGGAGGAATAAATATGAAATTAATTTTGTTGCTTAACTTGTTTTATCTTGTAGTTAGAATACAGCTTATATACGTAGCTTCAAGTATAAATGATGCTTAAAATAAGTGTTTTATGTTCGGTATCAAACTCAGTAGGTTCTACATCTTTACGTTAAGTCACTAAATATATTTGTACAAAAAAATGGCGAATCTGTGTGTCAGGTACCGGCCCCCTTATCTCCAAAGGGCGGCCCCTCTAATTCCAGGCCGCCCCCCTTATCAATCAGGGGGCCACCTGTTTGATTCGGTAGATTTTCATAAACTTTTAAAATTCATATAAAATCAACCGTAAGTCCGTAGAAGTCGTGCCAACCGCCCCTTCATTTTAAAGGATAATTGAGTCACTTACTTCATTAAATACTGTCCAAGTATATATTCCAAAACTTAAGGTAAATAAAAATGCAAAATACTATACTACATAGAGGTCAAAAATTTATGTGTCCGTTTTGACGTTAATGTGTATTTAAACCTCTTACTTGCTTTCGAGTCGTGCAATTTTCTAGTCGGTATGTTAATTGAAAAATGTTGTAATTAACTTTTCAAAAATATAAATTGAGGTTATTTTTTGAATGGGAAGGAAACTAATTCGTTTTCAAACAAAACCGAGCTAAGATAACATTGTTGTATCTAATACACAAAATGACGACAAGTACTTTTATGTGTTATGCTATATGATTATGTGCACTTCTTTGTGTCTTAATTTTATTAATAGAAAATATTAAATGATTGTTGCTATTTGAAATTTAGCTAATTGAATATCCAAGCACATGTGCCATGTACACTATTCGTTTGTAACTAGTTTTCCAGATTATGCCTAACTAGAACTTATGCTAGATTTCTTGCATTAAAGATGGGAAATTTGTTTCTTGCATCGCTATAGCATATATCACTTAATTTACAAATGTTACATAAACATCTTGTAATCTTTTCGTGTATGGGAATATACTTAGGAATAACTGTTCAATAACTTAGCAAGTATATTATTAAATGTGTTAAAACTAGTCACCTAAATATTTCCAATGATCTAATCTATTTTCAACAACACATTTAAATATTTTCAACAACTTACCTTGTTTGACCTTAGGTTGCTTAAACAAGAAAAAATAGATCATTTTAATATATTAGTATTTATGTAAAAGAACATGTATTTTCGAACTATACGTGTGTTTGAATTGATCCAACATAACACACTTAATTTTATTTTATATAGCATTTTACAAGAGTTGGGTTTAATAATACTTATGATTTTTCGAAAGTGTGCACATTGTACGTAACAATAAATAGTTTTTCACATAATCAAAATATATAACAATCATGAAGCAATAAGTTAACTTTTCATCATTCATTAACCTTATTCTCACGAATAATCTTAGGATTAATGGAACACAATATTAAAATATTTATTTAATTGTCTTTTTATATGAAGTGTATCGTGAGGGAAGAACACAAATCTTGAGTATATATCGATTCTATTATTCCAATTATGGTTGAAGTATATTTACGAACCTAATTGACAATTTTTTTTTTAGTAGACATGAAATTTATGGATCATATTTGTTTAGCTTTCCAAGAACTAAGTCAATATATAACAAAAGATATTTTATCATGATCACATACTCAATCACACAAGATTGATATGAAAATAATTACATCATTTTTCTAGATTAAAAAAATATCATCGATCATAAACTCACACTTGTGTTTGATGAATTGTGGCCAATATTGAGTCTACGTTGTCCAATGGTTAGTGTTCAAATATTAGACTAATATGTTTTATACATGCATAAAATACATAATGAAGTAGGATTGATGACTTGGATGTTTCATCTGAAATATTCAAGCAATTTACATTGCAATGCAATTGGTAAATGTGTCATTTCCAAAAAACCAAACACGAGCAAACTAACAATATATGGTAAACATTTGCTTATCAACATAAAAGCTACAACTCAAAGCTATAATTCCTTTAAACAAAATTCTTAAAGAATAATATTCTGTTTATTCACCTAGGATTAACAAGTAAAGTTGGGAAAACATTAATTGTTTTAAAGATTTTATGGGACATATCGTATTAAACGATAGATAAAGGATAATATATATCCTATGCATTTGAATTTTCCTTCGTATCATAACTGGTTTTTGTTTCAAGAAAATACAACTAATATAATTTGAAAAATAAAATTATTAGAATTTGAAAAATAACCTCTCAAAATATGTGTGAATGCATAAACAAGTAAAAATACATTTATTCAAATACTTATTTAATTATGATATACAACATTGATAAAAATAATAATTTTAAAAAAGCATATTTGATTAAAAACTAAAATATGTCTCTTTTTAAATATTTATCATTAAAAAATCACAAACTCAATTAAGATAAATAATATTTAGAGATTCCATTTCACATGACAAGAAATGAAAGAATTCATAAAACGCTCTCATATAACATAATTGAGTCATTGTCACAAAAAGACCACTTCTCTATGCTTTTGAAAAACCAAACAGTGTAAAATATCACATGGACAACATACACATGTAAGATGACAAATATAATACATCCATAAATTAAAGCCATATGGTAAATCGAAACCAAACAACCAAGAATCTTGAAACAAAAGAATTAAAATAATGCTTACTCTTATCTTAGGAATTCCCACACACATGATTAGGATTATGCGAACCGATTAAAGCATGTAGTTGAGTCATGTTAGGCCCTCTATGAAAATATAATATAAATTATCATTGCTACATACTACACTTCATTAGGAAAATATAGGAATTCTATTTTGTCTAACATGAGAATGACTACTAGAGAATCTATTGCACTAGAAATTCAATTTGACCTAACGGTTGATTTGCTTCCAAGAGTGAAAGTTGGGATTGGGTGTATAACCCGTAAAATGAGTCGTGTTTTGCCTTGAAATGACACCACTAGAGATAGTCTCATATTCAATTCTCTAATTTGATTAAATGCTCTTCCTATATAATGTCTAATGAATAGTCTACATCGATAGAACTTTGTATCCTCAAATTATGGAGTACACACTAATCAAGTAGAAATTAGGCTTCCTCCATAGACACAAACTAGACACAATGCCCTCATCTATATGTGCTTTAAAGTTTCAAGATGATAACTTGCTCACATGTAATGGAATTTATATGTCATCATATCTTAGAATGGCTCAACGTTAATTGCGTTAGATTTAAATGCATGTCTATTTGACCACTATAAAGGCATTTGTCTTTTTCTAGCAATTTAGATAAAATATTTCCTAGTTTATCTAAATGACACATGCTCCTAAATGCTAAATGCTAACATGTTTTACATGACGATTACATTTAAAATTATCATGTTTTGTATGCGTCATTTTACATGACTTTCATGTTAATTATACACATATACTATATTAGCTTAATATATGATGATCAACGTTTATATGTCATAGAGTCTTACACATTAATCTCGTTGATTATTATGTCGATGCATGCTTAGATAAACTTATATGTCTATATCTATATGTCTTATGCATCTAGGTATATATTGTCTCACACTAGAATATTTTTCTTCGCGTCTGTGTCACAAATCTAAAAAGTCAAAAGAGTCGTAAAATGATCTTATATCTCCTAGAGTCTTCACCCACACATTCCCTTAATCATCATCTCGCCTTCTTCCAAATAATCTACTATTTCGTCAAGGAAAAGTTAGATACATATCTAACACTCCTGCAAGTAGGTTTGACAACTTAAATATTTCATCCGAAATATTTAAGTATCTTTAACTTGCGATCGCAAACGTTAAAGGTCATATCCGAAAATTCATATTCAAGCCTTTTAACAACATATGTTAAAATGCTCTTCCTAAAGCTAAAAGCTTACATCAACCTTCGTGTGACAAAGGCCTTACGAGTTTCTACATAAGTGATTCGTAGCTTCCTTAATATACACACCTTGAGACTAAGTACATTCACATCCGTTAGTCCATTTCGTCCCCATAAAAATGTCATGATGGTTTATCGTCATGCTCACCTCATAAACAATGAGGATCAAACATTATCCATCGATCTTAGGATAGAAAACTCATCAAAAATCGTCGTCATTTCCTTCGCGACAATGTCCAAAAGGAAATATCTTCATCGAAAAAATTCCTTCGGAAGACAACATCACCGACATCCTCACCAAACCACTCAAACGTGAACCGTTTAATTATTTAAGTCTAGGTCTAGGAATGATGAAACAAATCTCATAAACGTGTCATTCTCATTTTAATATTCTTGTTACTATTAAAAATATTCCGATAAATCTCGACAACTTAATCATTTCATCCGAAATGTTTAAGCAATTTTAAATCGCGAAATTCAAATTAAAACGTCACTCATTTTCCATGTCCAATTCGTTTAACAAAAACCTTAATCTCGTCTCTATTATTATATAGAAGTCAAATACCTTCCTTTCACCTTTTCCAATACCACCTTTAAGACAACCTCGTACCTCGTCATGTGATTATTCTGTAAGCGTTCGCAATGCTTGAGAAGAGCTACATAACTTCGTGGATGAAGTTCATCATATGCTAGTCGTCATCCATCTTGACATTGTCAAGCTCATCACTTTCGTCTTCATTTGTCTTCATTTATTCTTTTTATTCCACATTTTTACGTCCGAATGAGCATGAATTAGATGGAAAGGGAAAACACACTCGTTCACATACATCCTTTAACCAAATACTCTCAAGAATTCACATATGTGATTCTTATTCACTAGAAATCAACATACAAGAACACTTACTTTTTTTATCATAAGAACACCTCGTGCGCTAAACCAAAATTAATTTAAGCCTCTTAATCCGTATGTCAATCATACACAATATCCATAAGATAAACTTCTACCATACACTCATACCTCATAACTATTCTTCACTTTGTTAGTGATCACTAGTTCTAGTACATCCCCAAACCACCAAAGTGAAATGAAAAATTGAGTCATCCTTACTACTATCAATCTCGAGTCATCCACCTAGTCATCTTTACAAGAAGCTTCACCATGTAACCATTCCTCTCAAGTGAATTTCGTAATGAACTGCGTCTCATCCTCATATCCCGACACTCATAAGCATGTGTGCCTATTTTGTCAAAAGTCAAGTGAATTTCGTAATGAAATGCGTCTTGTTGATCCCTTTTGAACAGATCTTACTTAGCTTGTTAAAGCTTAGTTGTGTTGGATAGATCCAAGACAATTATAATAGAAACTAATATTGTGAATACTACAAACTATGCGAAAACAAGTTTGTAATACTAAGAAGAACAATGAAACAGTAAAACAAGATCTTGCTCAACTTTCAATATATTGAACACAATCAAAGTTAAAGAATAACCTTGAAACTATGAATACTAACTATGAGAAAATGATTTCTAGATCTATATTTCTAACTATGCCTTAGGGTTTCTTTTATACACCAAGAAACCCTAATGGGCTTACAAAACGCGTATACTAATCAATGCATGTCTATTCCTAATATATCTCATGCATATCACTTTAGCAGTACTAACCATTTATACTAACAGTACTAACTACATAACTAATAGTACTAATAAACTAACAGTACTAACACTTTGTATTGGCAACACTAACTATTAAACTAACAGAACTAATAACTTAGACTGTTTTCTCTAATCTTGAGCAGTGTTAAGTTAGTACTGGCAGTACTAACTTTCTTCTAGCAGTACTATCTTCAACTCTGGCAGTAATAACTAAGCTTGGCAGTATAAACTCTTCTCTTGGCAATACTAAGTGTGATAGGTTTAAATCCCAAAAATCATCCCCTAAACTTGTAATTGTCATCCGAATCTACAATTTTCTCTGAATTAAACCATCTATGCTAAGAGGATGCTTCCAAATACTTTATTGTCTTGGTCTGTTTGCTTGTATGCAGATTTTCCTTAAAAGCTCATTTGCCATCTCAGAATGTTGTTCTACTAGCAGCTTGTTAGCCAACATCAACATCTGAACTCCTTTTAACAATGGATAATCTTTCTCTACCAGCATGAAAATATCATGTCCTCTTACTGAAGAAACATGGTGAACACCACATGTATCATAAAGCCTCCATACCAAAGGATTATGCAGATACCTTTAAAGCTTCCATAAAGTATCATCACTATCTGGTTCAAACAATCTCTTTAGTTCAACCTATAATTCCTTCTCTTTATCATCTGTAGGCTCTGTTATACTAAACCTCTCCTTAACTAAATCCCAAAGCTTAACCAGATCATCTCTATCAAATTTCTTCAACATCTCAGTAAAAATTTAATAAGCTTCTGTATGGTTTCCAACTCTGATAATTCTCCAATACCTTTTTGTGTCTTCAGAGTAAACCTCTCAGTCTATGATTGGATATTTGACATGTAAGGCTTCAACATAAACTTCTTCCACTGGAACTACCATCTTCATCTGTTCTAAATCCTCTTGTGGCAATTCTGTTTCCTCTTCTTCTGGTTGTTCTTAAACTGACCCTGAAGCTTCATTAGTCTTTTGCTTCTTAGAACCTTCATGATCCAATTCTACTTCTGCATCCCTTTTTGAACTTCTAGTTGTTAACTCAGGAACTGTTTTTTCACCATCACTCTCTATTGAATGAAAAGTTTGCACCCTTCTCATTGTTGTTTCAAACAAATCCTTAAGCTCATCAAAGGAAAGTCTCTTTAATTGATGCAAAGTGTGACTTCCCATATGCTTGATAAAGTTAGATATATGAGTTCTCTGTTGAGCCTGTGTGAGTGGCTTGTTCCTCCTCTCTTCAGCTATTTTTTGGGTAAAATATCTATTTCTCTGGTTGATAAGTTCTGCAATCAGTCTTGCTTTTTCAGCTTCAGAGTATTTTTCTCTTTCGTCTGCTTGTATCCTTTGTGCTAGCTCTTCATCAGCTTTAATTGTAGCTTGTATATTTTCGCTTTCTTCAATATTGAAAGAGCTAGCTTCTTCATGCATTTTGGTAATCCTTTGTCTCTCTTCTTCATCAAGCTATTCTTGCAATCTTACAGCTGCCTCATAACTATCTCTTTCTTGTCTTTGCTACAACTTTTTCTTGGTTTGTTTAGGCTCAGATTCTGTCATTATACCTTTACCTTTATCTTTGTTAACTTCTTGAACCATACCAGCAGTACTAACTGGCATTGATGCACCAGCAGTACTAACTGATTCTTCATCAGTACTAAACAATCTACTAGCAGTACTAACTCTACCACTGCCAGTACTAACTGCCCTTCTTCTTCTAGTATAAGTGTAAACATTTTTAGCTTCATCTGCAAGTACCTTAGCTGCACTAAAGACTCCCAACTGATCTTCATGTTGATCTTCTTGACTATGTGTAGGAGTAACCAAAGTAACTCCTACATCTTGATCAATTTCTTCTATCATCCTCCCCTGTTTGGAAGAATCCTCTAATTCCTCTTTATCATCTGAAACCATAATCTTTGCTCTCCTTCTAGCTTGCCTTGTCTTGACAATCTTCTCTAATTTTTTCACCTTCGTGATAAGCTTGGTATAAGCAGCACCATAGACTTGCTTAGTTTGTTTTAAAACTTCCTCCAAGCTCTCCAGTTTGCTAAACAATTTAGTACATAAAACCGTCAATTCTTAAAGTGACATACTGCCCTCATTACTTCCAAGTGTGTTAACTCTTGGGAGGGGTGAATCGTGGGGTAGTGTAGGTACCCTCTCAGACCTATTCTAAGCAATGGAAACCCCTGTGGCTTCTTGGTACCTAGGACTACCACCTGCACTAATTCCCTGAGGAAGAGGCACATTAGGTATTTCCGTAGATTGGGTCTTAATTATGTTACCACTAGCCTGTGCTGCATCTAATCTAGCAGCAGTAGTGGTAGCCCTTTCCACTATGTCATCCCACTCCTTATAGACAGCCTTATCTAGTACATTGGGTATAGGCTCACTAGTTTGAGGTAACTTAATGACCTGGTTTAAGGCTTGCCTAGGTTTTTGAGTCTTTTGGTGTGATGATGAGACAATATTAGGGATTGGTTCTTTATGAATAGGTTAAGCAGTAGAAGGTGGTGGTTAGGGTTCAGAGGGATGTCCTAAACCTTCACCCTCTTCTGCTTGAATTGCAACCATACCTTGAATCAAAGGAGTGTGTTCCCTAGAAAAAACTCTATTCATATTTCTAAAAAGTTTTAGAGTTAAAGTAGGAGCAATATATTTTCTGTTATGGGGATTAAGGAATCTTTTGTGCTTATCCAAAAATATTTGAATAAATCTTGGATATATTAAAAACTTATATTTACTATCCAAGTTTTTCACCATACCATCAAAAATCAATTTAGAAAAGTTAAAATTTTTGTTTGTGGCCAAGCAAATAATAGCAGTTGCTATATTGCTACTAAATTGTTCCCACGAAGTTTTCTTAGGACTAAGACAGTGTAGGATGGTATGGATCAAGAATCTCCACTGAGGGGAAAATTTACCTTATTGAAAAGTCAGTTTATCATCAGTTAAAACATACCCCATCAGTGAGAGTTGATAAAAAATTTCAGTAGTTGGCAAAGCACTAATACCTTCTACATCTGCTAATTGGAGATGTGTCCTAACAGATGCTTCAGTAATAGTAAATTTTTTTCCATCAACTGTGGCAGTTATTTCTTGTTCTCCATTATCAATTGTTCTGACAGTAGTAGTCTGCCAAAACTTTTCGATTAGAGAAACATAGATAGTAAGATTCTTAGTAAGAGCAAACCTTATATGACTTCCATTGAGAAAATCTACTATCTCTTGGAATCCTTCACTCCCAGTTGGTTTCTTTAGATAAGCAACCATGTTATGTTTGTCGCAGAATTCCAAATTCGCCATTAGTGATTGAGTTATGATAAGGGTTCTGGGTTTATGTTCGTTAATGAGAGTAGGAGAGTTTGGCAAAGTTAACTGAGATTTTATAAAGAGCACTTAAGGGTTTTGATTTGACCGACTGAATAAAATGGATTCTTTATCTTGAAGAAAGCTTATAAGTGAAAGAAAGATCAAGAATTATCCAAATTATAGACCCCTATAAGCGAGATATTTGGCAGAAAAATCTCAACGGCTATATTTAATTGCCAAAAATCTATTATGCCCCAAACAGTACTAACGGTAGCCTAGCAGTACTAAGTTTAGTCTAACACTAGTAAGAAATGCCTATCAATATTAACTTTTAAGATACCAGTTTTAACCTCAAAGGCATTCCAAAAAGCATTTCCATCGTTAATGTTGATTCTCACAAGCTCTCTTTCTGTTTTTGAACTCACTATATCTCTCATTTCTTTTGCTCACTGAATCATTCTGTATGTTTTTATTTCACAAATCTATCTATTCTTTTGAGCTCATAATTTCTCTCTGTCTATTTTTATTTTCTCTCAATGCTCATAGTATTAATTATAACAGCAGTAGAAAGTATACTTACTAGTAGTAAGGTAGGCCAACAATATTAACTTGAATTTCATCATTAGCTACTGTTCCATCTCATGTCAAGCATAATCCACTGCATCTGAACACTTATTAACCTCCCCTTAATCAATGCTTCAGGAGTTAAGCATTCCAATACTGGCAGTTAGATATTGAAATTTGCCAACATCAAATGCTTTTGTGAGCAAGTCTGCAACATTGTGATATGTATGTATCTTAATCACTTGAATGAGCCTCTTCTCATAAGAATCTCTGATAAAATGGTGCCTTATTTTAATGTGCTTGGTTTTAGAATGAAACACTGGATTCTTCACAATACAAATGGTGCTTTCATTATCAATGTAAATCTTGGTGTTCATGAAATTGAACCCATAATCAAGCATTTGATTTTGGATCCACAACACCTGTTATAACACCCCCATTTTTTACATATAGCAGCGGAAGCTAATCTGGGGTATTATTTCATAGTACAACAGTCATAATCATAGAAAACGACTCAAAAGAGACATTTTTAAAAGATAAGTTATCATTCATTATTTCATCAGAGTTTTTACAAACAAAGGTCCCAAAATCTACATGAAAACATAAAGTTTGAATGATAACAGTTTAGCTATCTTCAAGTCCGTGCCACTCCGTGCCATAAGTTGCTCAAATACCTGAGATAAACATGCTAAAAAGGTCAACACAATGGTTGAGTAAAATTCATAGGTTTATGTTAAACAGTTTGAATACAAGTTCAATAGTGGGTTACGTTGTTATACACCCATAAGTGTAATAATTTCAAGGAGTATAATTATTATAGAAAATAGTATTATTCATTATTGCCCTAAGCTCATGACACCGAGACCTTGAGATAATCAATAATTACAATAAGTTGCCCCAACGGGTGCCTTTGCCAAACACCCGCATAGTGTTTCAAATGAAGTGCGTTTGGTTACCAGAAAGTATAGGTACACCAACGGGGAAGCTCAGTCCCAAATAGATCAATTCACAGCATTTGCGCTTACTCCGAAAAGTAATTAACGGTTCATGATAGTGGGGTCTTAATGGCAAAAGTAAGGACTTAGGCAATAATATATCAAGATAGCATACAGTTGGAAAAATACTCGTATTCATGGTTTATAGCATGTATCCCCCTCGCGGGTTTATGAAAACATTAGAAGATTTAAAATGCGAGGCTATGAACTCACCTTAACAGGGAAAATCTGATTGATGGCAAAAGTATATCAAGTGAAAGTAACGGCTTCGTCACACAACCTGGGGTAATATGTCAAGTCTTAGTGTGATGGTTTATGTTTCAAAACTTTATAAAGTTTAACGTATTACTTTGATTTATTAATTTATGGAAATATTGTATCACTGTTCGGGCTATCATAATTCAGAGGCCATGTAGTATCGTTTGAGGAGCCAGGGCACTTTAAATCGTAAACCCAGCAAACTCGTCAAAACAAATACCCAAATGGAACCCCTCACATGAAATTCCCTAGTATCGTGATACGATAAGATTTTAAGTTTCTTTAAAAGTTAGTCGATGATAAATTACGTTAATTATATAACGTAATTGTTTTATAATGCGTCGATCGTTGATTAATAACGATAATTGTGTCGGGTTTTAATAAAATCGAGTTTTATAATATTAATATATATTTTTATAATTTATATAAAAATATTATATTTTATATTTTTAAGTTTGCAAAAATAGCAATATATACCCTTGGTTTATAAACTTTTACAAGTTTAGTCCTTTATATATAAAGTATATATAATTTAAACCTTTAACTTTAGAACTTGGCAAAATAGGTCCTTATAGTTATAACTTTAGAATAATGACATTTTCAGCCCCTCTAGTTATAAATTTCAGAAAGTTACGATATATACCCCTATGCATGAAAACATTTGCAAATCAAGTCCAAAAAGCCATGCAAGCTTATTTTAGGGTTCCAAATGATATTTGCAGGTTATAGCTTATTAGAATAAGCTAAAATAAGATGTTCTAACGTAACAAAAGTTTAGAAAAAGGATTCGTTAGCTAGAAAATCAAAACAGGTCATTTTTAGGGTTTTAATAAAAAACGCATGGGTTTGAGGATTCAAGGCTTAAAAAAGAGTTCATATATGATCTTAAGAGTATTATGAACACTATAATACAGATTATAAGCTTATTGAACAAGATTTTGAGCTTACTTGAGCTAAAATGGGTCGAAATGGGGTTTTCGGGTTCGTACGCCTAGTAACGACTTCAAGGGTTCTTTTCTCTTGATTCTTGGCTTCTATTCTGAGCTTAGGGACTTCTCTTGATCCTTCTTGGTCTGATTTAGAGCTCCATTTAAGTGTATGATGAAATTTGAGGTGTGATTGAAAGAGGGTGTATGTTTCGGCTTATATAGTGCTCAAATGAGCTTGGTGCCCAAGTTTTCTTATTATGGGGATCAAAGGTTATAGAGTGGTGATTAAGGGATGCTAGGTGATGAGTATTGAGGGCTATAAGGGTAGCTAAGTAAGGTGGGGGGTGTTGGAGGGGGTTCGGCTACATAGGAGTGACAAGGAGGTGATCATGCAACTTGGTGGCCAAGGGAGGTGAATAAGGTGCTTGTAAGGTGCTAGGGTGGCTGCTAGGTGATGTCATGGTGATGCAAGGGAGGTGCTTGAGGTGCTTGGTTGCTTAAAATGGGTAAAAATGAAAATAAAGGGGTGTCGGGTTTGGTTTTGGTTCGGCTTAGGGTTTAGGGTTTTAAAACGTGGATTAGGGTTAGGATTAGTGATAGTTTAAGGTTTAGGATTAGTGTTAGGATTAAGGTTTAGGGTTTAGGATTAAGGTTTTTAGTTTTTAAGGTTTAGGGTTTAGTTTTAGGTTTAATGTGAAATTAGGATTTTAGGGTTTCGTTTAGGGTTTAAGGTTTTAGATTATGGTTTTAGGATGACTTAGGGTTTAGGTTTAGGGTTTAGATGTTGTGCATTGAGTATTGTACCTTGTGCTAAAGTGGTGGTAAAGAAATTAGAATGAAAACGATGAAAAATAAGCTTATTTGAATTCATGCTTCATGATTTTGTACATTGTGCATTAAGGACTTGTACATTGATTTAGAGGGAAAATATATTTCAAATGTTGTGCATTGTACACTTGTACACATGCTTTGAATACTTGCACATTCAGTTTATATGCATACATTACATATAATTAGGGTTTTGATATAAACGTT
>BQNB010073944.1:0-31954 GCA_026074375.1 Tanacetum coccineum
TATGAATCCTTGATTGATAAGCGAGCACCCTGTAACAGACATTTTGTAGTTAGTAATGGGAGAAGGGGCATACTTCTCGAACATTATTTCGTCCTACGGGATGAATGTGTTAAGTGTCGTTACACAGGCTCATTAGTTGGAATACATTATTTGGATATAACTTGTCTTGCGAGCAATGCTATATGTTTTGTTGAACCAAATATGTGTTCTAACTGTTATGTGTAAACTCTATGAATTCACTCAACGTTTTGTTGACGTTTTTAAGCATGTATCTTAGGTAGGTATTGAAGATGGCTTGGACGGGACGGAACACGGATATCAAGGACGGTGATTCGGTGAACTTGTGTCAATAAATGATAGAAATATTTTTAGAAATGAAGTCGTGATGTGACTTATAGAAATAAATTTTCTATGATAGTTTTGGGACCTTTGTACTCTGATTCTTTTCAAATGAAATAAATGAAATTTATTTAACAAACATCTATTTTATAGTTGTTTGTTATGACTTGTGTGGTTGTATTGTGAAGTAGCACCCCAAATATTGTATTATGCTCCGTATCGTCTTTGGGGGTGTTACAATTGCCCTATGATAACAATGCCAAGGTCCTCTTTTATTGAAAGGAATTTGAATTGGATCATGTGCTGAAGTATCTTCCATTTCGAGAGGATAAGAGTTCAGAGATCTGAACATATTTAGTTTTGTAAGATTATTTCATTGGTGTGTTTTTTTGTTCAAACTTATCATCATTTGATGAGTTCACCAGTTTGAAACGAATGATCAGTTTTGATCATTTTGACCATATTGGTCAGGTGAGAATTTTGCTTTAATAATAGTGTATTTTTTTCATAAGGTTTTATGAATAATTCTCAGTTGTTAAAAGCATTTCAATATTCAAGCTGTGGAACATTTACTTTCCCTCCTTTTTGAAAACTATACCATAACCATAACATTTAGACCAATATGTAAAGTTATTTACATACATTTCTTCAGGTCCTGGTACATCCCATATATGTGCAGGTAAATTTTGATATATGCTTTGAACGACAATTGTTCAAACGTGATCAAGATTCCTTTATGTTACACTACACAAAATAGGATCAGGATGGTTAGTTTTGTTTAGAAACCCACCTTTTAGTGGGAGTCTTTGATCTTAGAGCAGTCGATGATTTAGTCTTACTTGCTTTGAAAGACTCAACTTTTTTAGCTTGAAGAGCCTCTCTTTTCCTGAATCATTCAATGTCATTGTGATCAGATATGGTATGAACATTTCTACCACATGTTTCACAGTTCTTTGTGATGTGTTGAGGGTTTCTAGGTTTGATTCCTCTTCTTAGAGAAATAATCGTGTTATGACCATGAGTATCATGATCATAGCTTCCACATATTTCACATATGGGATAGTATACACAATCATCAGATTGATGATCATTATATCCACAATGTATGCGGGAGGGAAAAGGCATTGCTGGCCTAGAAGGTCTGGATCTTGAGGAAGATTCACTTTGACCAGTATGATACTGATTTATATCTAAGAAAGACATAAAATTAGCATGATCACATGTTCTGTGATTGGTTCTTTTTCACTTTTTGCAAAAAAATACTTCATAACAGTTCTCAGAGAGATGATTGTTTTGTCCACACAGTTCACAATTTATTTTGAATTGAGTTTTGTATATGATTTAAAGTCCATTGTGAGGAACCTGTTAAGAGTTTTTGTTTCTGAAGTAAGATGATTTATTCTTGATCAATTGTAATTTTATTTCATTAAGTTCTTTCATTACAATAGCTAAGGGAGGATCATCTTCTATTTTCACATTTTTTAACTTACCAGCAGGAGCTGAGTTAGTTTTGGAAGCTGAAGAACTTTTGTTGCCTCTAGCAGGAGCTGAAGATGGTTCATTTATTGTGATACCTTTTAAAGTTCCAGCTTTGAATGTGGGGTTTGACTTCAAAATTGATTGACAATATTTGGTTCAAAAACAGGTTCAGCACCATCCAACTTCTTCAGTGGAAGAAGTTGAGTGCTACAGACTGAGGACTCATCAACTGAATCATAATTAGTCGCTGAAGATTCAGTGACAACAATTGAAGGATCAGTTGTGTTTTTTTGAGTTTCAGCTGAATGATTTGATAAGGTAGAGTCTTCAGCTTCAGATAACTTAGATTTATGACTAACAGCACTAGACACATTTGAGTTATCTGCTGAAGACTTTACGAATATCAGGTCTTTCGCCACAGAACTAAAGGTATTTTCAGTGAGTTGGTCAATTCCTAAGACTTTCTTCTTTTAAGTGGGAATTTGCTCACTGATAAACTGATTTACTTTATTAGAACTGTTTTGCCATGTTTCTGTAATGGAAGTTAGCTCTTTCAGTTCATTTCTTAAGTCTTGATTCTCTTTGAGAATCTCAGTGTTTACATGCTGCATAGTAAGAAGATCAAGCTTTGCTTGTTTTAATACCAAAAGCTGTTCTTTGCATGTATTTAGTTCTTGAACAAGATTTCTATGTTTTGACAAGAGATTATTTCTTTGTTCTTCAACATAGTTTAGATCAATACACAGATAATCTAGAAAGGATTTCCTATCATCATTATATTTCATTTCAAGAAGAGTGTGTACCTTTTTTATGGAGATCTTAGTCCATTCACCATTTCTGGTACTTTCTTTGCCAACGTAAATTCTTTCTTCGTAAGCAAGTGCCATGAGAGCTTTAACTTTAGTCACTTCATTTTCATCAGATAACACTTCTTTTTCATCCCAATTATATGATTCGGCAATGAGACCTTTGTTTTTGCCTAAGGATGGACTAGGAGCTGAAGTACTGGAGCTGGGGAGGGCTAGTTTAGCTTTTACTTTGTTGTATTTGGCTTCAAAGTCTTTGGTGTGCCTCAGTGGTTTGTGCTTAGATGAATGGAGAAGTTTTGGTTGAAAAGGTGACTGATAAGAAGGAAATGATGTATTTGACTAATAGTCTCTTGCAAAATGACCTTTCTTGCCACATTTGTGGCATTCAGTTCGGTCAGTTGCTTTTGCACTACTAAACCTTTGAGTACCCTTTTTGAAGAATCTTTTAGACTTGGCTAACAAAGCTCTTGCTTGGTATTCTTCTTCAAGGTCATTCATGTACTCTTGACTGCTTCTTGTATCCTCTTCATCATCAGAACTATCTTGAAAGTCCTAGACAATAGAGGTAGATATGAAGGCAGTTGACAAAGGTATTGCAAAGACAAGAGATTTGCTCTTCTCAGTTTCACAAATACTGTCTATGAGGTTTTCTTCATATTTTAGTTTACCAAATAGAGAAGCAAGCTCAGATTCTTTCACATGATTTATGTTTCTAAGACTTTAGCAAAAACTTAGCCACTTCTTTGGTAACCCATTTATAAAACCAGTATTTATTTCAAGCTTTAAAAGTTTAATGCCATCATTTACTAACTCATTCATCAAAGCTTTGTATCTGGTGAAAGTTTGTGTTATAGATTCACCTTCTTTGAATTTGAAGGTGTTATAGCACAACTTCAGGTCCATGACCCTACTTTCTTTCACATCAGAGGGCCCCTTATGATATAGTATCAGGTCATCCTAAGTAGATTTTACAGTTAAGCAGTTTATGACAGAGTTCATTTGGTCATCTGGAAGCACAGACATAATGAGACTTTTGAGTCGCTGGTCTAAGTTAGCAGCTTTTCTCTCCTCAGGTGTCCATTATGTCTCTGGCTTCCTTTGACCAGCTGCCATAGGGATATAAGGACCATTTAAAATGATGTTTTCAAATTGAGGTTCAATACCAATGATATGGCACATGAACCTCTTTTTCCAATTGGTGAAATTTTCCACCTCTAGTACAGGAGCATCATTTAACTGGCCACTTATGTATTCAAGAGTCTGTGGTACTTCTGCTGCCATTTAAGATGGATCTTAATTTTGAAAATCTTTGAGCCTTTATATATCCTTTTAAAGTGATTTTATAAACTAGAAGGCTCTGATACCACTTGTTGGTCCCTTGTAATCTGATATAAGGTTTATTAAGTCTAAACTAATAAAATTCCATAGCAACAAAGTAAGTTTTAAACAAATATATATGAATAATATAAAGAACAAGTTTAAAACACACAGAAGTACTTTTCAACGTATAGACTTTATTAGAATCAAATAAAGAATCTATGACACACCTTGCTTGCGAAATAGCAAGGTGATTGAATGACAATTGGGGTGTTATCTCCTTCGAACTTAAACTCTAACCAAAGTTAAGAGAGTAAGAAAACAAACTACTTATGACTAAACTGAAGCTCCAACTTTAGTAGTACCGTTCAGTTTGTTTGAGAGATAAATAAACTCTTCAATGTGTATGACATTAATTGGAAGAGACAACATTTACTCTGGGAATCCCTTTCCTTTATAGGCAAAGAGATTAGGGTTTACAAGTTAACCTAATACACATGTCAAGCATTAAATAGGTGGTTGAGCTACCATTTAATGTACACATGCTTTATAGTACTAGGTACATTCCTTTAAGGAAAGTATATGTACTTCTATACCAACTCTAGAAGTAACATTTCCTAAGGAGATTGCTTTATTCCTTTTGACATAAAGCAATCTTTTTCCCGCCTTGTAAACCTTCTAGAAGTGAAACAACACGTTTCAAATTCTATTAAGGATATAGACAATGTTCAGCTTTGAATTGTCAACCAAGCTGAACTGAAGCTCTTTCCAAGAGTCCTTCTTCAGTGTCTGTACCACTACATACACTGAAGTGAAGATACTTCCCTATCTTCTAAGGACCTGAAGAGCTAACGCTGAAGAAGCTTTAGCGACTCAAACTGAAGGACTTCAGCTTGAGAAACACTTAGAGGATTTTATGTTTAAATCTACTAAAAGACTGAAGGGCTTAGGAACTGAACCCAACAATTAGGATTGGCTATTTTATTAGCTCGATGCCATGAAAGAGTGTAATCGTTGCCTTCACATTCATTAATCATGCGCTGTATATATATATGCAAGAGATATATCTATCTGTAAACTAGGGTTACATAACAACCTATGAGATATTTAAGGAATGCATTTCCAAGAGAATACATAATAAACTTATCTACAAGTTTGTTACACAAGATATGTTTAATACCTGTTACACAAATCCTATTGCACAAAGCATATCTAAATTTCACAACAACCAAGTTTAATCAAAATTAATTTTGCGAAAGATACGAAAAAGTGATAAACAACTAAACCTCCAATTTAAACAACCCGAAGAAGATACGACACTGAAAAAATGAGACATCGACAACAAGAACATCGTCGATGAGATTGAGAGACAGTAAAAAGTTCACCGACGAGTAGGAACTTTGGTGGAACTGTGAGCACGATGAGTGCAGTGAAACTTTGGTAGTTTTATGAGATCCTGAATGGAGAGAAGTTGGATTTTTAGTCTCTTTTTCTAACAAGGATATTCTTCTAAGATATCTTAAAGAGATAGAAAAGATTTTTTTTTTTTAACATTTTTATTAGCAAACATCCCATTAAACATAAAAGAAACATGCCCTAACACTATTATAGTTACTTACTTAATAAATCTACCTACATATTAATTTGCAAACACAAAGTGAAATGAATAGAATGAAAAGTAAAAAAGATAGTATTATATATTTAACTTTGTTCAATAAATATAAACTTTTTACTTTGATAAGCAATTGGCCTTTCATTTATTTTAGTTGTTAATTTTATACTCCTTTTTTATTAACATTGAAAGAAAAACTCAATTTCTATTAGATATTTATATACCTAACTTTTATTTTTAAAATGCACTAAAATATATCATATAGTTGCTAATTCATAATAAAATAGTAGGGCTGTAAACGAACCGGACGAACACGAACGGAGCTTTGTTCATGTTCGTTCATTTAATTTTAACCGGACAAATAAATGGACACGAGCGCTTAAACGGACGAATTTTCTTGTTCATGTTCGTTTATTAAGAAACGAGTTGTTCATGTTCGTTTATGTTCGTTCATTAAGAAACTAAACGAACCTTAAACAAGCATAAACGATCGAACATAAAGAAAAAAACATAAAATATTATCAAATTATGCATAATATTATGCTTTATAGGTGTTGTTTTATTTCAACCTACCAAATTTAAAAGTATACAATTAAAAGATATGACATATGAACATAACATATAAATGAACATAAACGGGCGTTAATAAACGCCTAATCGGACGTTCACGAACATAAACGAATGAACGTGACTTGTGTTCATGTTCGTTCATTTAACTAAACGAACGAAAAATAATGTTCATGTTCGTTCATTTAATAAATAAACGAACATGAACGAACTTTTTACCAAACGGTTCATGAAATGTTCACTGAACGTTCAGTTCATTTACAGTCCTACAAAATATGATGGCGTGGATTACACTACATTTGTTTTACAAAATTTGATATTGAGTTGTGTGTCACAGCCTGATTGGCCAGCAGTTATTGTTATTAATCATTATCAGGCCTCACAAATAACTGCTGGTCAATCAGGCTGTGACACACAGCCTGATGTCCCACCTTAACATGTGCCCCTGGGGCACATGTTAGAAAAACCCTTTGATATTATAGCTAAAAAAACATGATTATTCAAACGTACAAAATGAGAAACCACACGTAATGTATGTCAAAATTATGCATCCCGTCGCAAAATGGGCAATACACACTTAGTAAACCCTGAGCGAAATTACATAATGAAGTGCCCTGCGATAAGAAACGTTATATATAAAAGAGTCATACAACCGTTTTTTTTAAGAAATATTGCACATAAATTGTTAACGGATAAATATGAGTGTCCCCTAGGTGCCCCTAAAATTTTTGGGGCCCTGTGCGGTCGCCCACCTTGCACACCCTCAAAGCCGGCCCTGAAAATTATGCATCCCGTCGCAAAATGGGCAATACACACTTAGTAAATATCAACAACTAGTTATTAATTTTCTAAACATCAACTAACTATCTTATAATAAATAATTAATTAAATTTTGAATGAAACTAGATCCTTGACCGAGTTGGCCGATTTAGTCGATTTTCATCCGATTTGGCCGATTTATGCCCGATTCGGCCAATTTTATCCGATCAATCGGAATGTTGACCGATTTTGACCAAACCAATTAATAAGGCCGATTAGTGAAAATCAAGGCGGTTAATCCCCGCCTAGTGCCTAGGCGCCGATTAATCAGCCGTCTAGACCGATTTTTGCAACAGTGATAAGCATCATTAGTTAGTTATCAAATGGAGACATAATTTAGAAGAAAAAAAATGTGAGTTTTGCTAACCACAACCTTATGGGTTGTGTTTAAGCCTCATATTTTGTGTAAATTAACATTTATTAAACTTATTATTTTCATATTTATACTATTTAATTATTGTAATTATAGAAAGTGTTGTTAATTACAATCAATCCTTATTAAAAATGTGTTAGTTAGTCTACTGATGAGTATGCGGGTTGTATCTCTCTTAAGATTTAGTTAATTTGCCTCAAATAACATACAATCAGTCCTTATTAAGCTTATATTGTTGCCATATTGTCAGGCACTCTCGAGAAGGGCTACCTTAGGGAGATGATTGGAGACTACAAACATGCAACTGATGATCTTCAGATACTCGTCTCCATTCTTGAAACATGAGAGAATTCTCAGGGAGTAAAAAGGCAAAAAAAAGGGTCCTTGGACCTTTACCTCATTCTGTAACTTTTGTATGACTAGATTGAAATTTTGATTTGTGTTTGCAAATGTATTATGATTTGGAAGTTCTGGAAAGTCTGATTTGTATTTGCAAAAGTATTATGATTTGGAAGTTCTGGAAAGTCTGATTTGTGTTTGCAAAAGTATTATGATATGGAAGTTCTGGAAATTCAGTGATTTGTGTTTGCAAAAGTGTGTTTGTGCATTAGTGATACAAACTTGGTGTAGGCAAAGATCTGAACCTGTGTAGACACATTATGTGTTAAGATAGGTGTGTCACCATAAACCTTTACCGTCTGAACTTCTGCTGACACTTATTATAAGTGAAGGAGAAGCTAATTTATCATTAGTGACACTTTTTTGTATTTTTCCTAACACTTTTTGTCTGTCAGCAAATGCATTTTTTCTTGTTGTGTAAACATGAAATATTTGTTGTTAATTAAATGTTTGATTTTTTCAATCACGAAAAGCTTAAACACAACCTATAAAGTTGTGTGTTAGGTTTAAGAAAAAGACTCGGTCACCCCGTGTATTGTCTAGAATAGCATAGCTCGTAGTTTAATCGTAAGCATATGACTCGTGGTATTGGGCCGGGTCTTTTACCCACTTTTAAGCCCATACCATAGCCCATTAGGGCATCCAAACACATGTATTTATACCCCTTTCCAGCTATGGGAATGGGTTGGTTGTTCATTGTATTACAAACACACACTAAGTGATTTTCTCTCACTAGAACTTCCCATTTTCTCTCTTTAGAATCGGCCAACCATCATTCCTAGGCTTGTGTTATGATATCAAATATCCTACAATTGGTATCAGAGCTCATGGGATGATTAGCTAGATTGTGTGTACGTTTTCTTGGTTAGTTTAGATCAAAAGTTTGGTTTTAGAAGGTTTATGGTCTTATTCTTGACACTTTTTGATTCTCACGTTTGTGGTGTTAAAGTTAGTGTTTTTATTGTTGTTATAGCCTTCTAGGATCAAGTTGTGCAAAAGAAACCAAGCAAAAACGTTCAAAAAGGTGATTTTTAGGTGAAAATTTTCATATTTTTCTTGACTGCGTTTTGTCTCACTGGCATATTCTTGGTTGCATTTTGTCAGAAAAAGTACACTGCGTTTTGTCATTTAGGTAAAGGACAACAGTACTGCGTTTTGTCTTATTAGGAGCTGCGTTTTGCTTCCTGCGTTTTGGTTCTGCGTTTTGGTTCTGCGTTTTGGTTCTGCGTTTTGCTTCCTGCGTTTTGCCTCTGCGTTTTGCCTAGTTGAAGACCTATCTTGCGTTTTTCCTAGGGGAGACTCTGTTCATTTCATTCTTGTTTCCCCCTTTTGTTGCAATTTTGTCCTGCTTGCGTTTTGTCCTTCTCGTTTTGTCTCGACTGCGTTTGTCACTGGCGTTTATTGTCTCTTGCTTTTTGTCCCTGCGTTTTGTCTCCTTGCCGTTTGTGTCCTCTTGCGTTTTGTCACCTGCGTATTGTCTCTTGAAATTTGTCTTTGCGTTTGCCTATTAGATTTGTTCTCTGTCTGCGTTTTGTCTATTGAGAATTTGTCTAAGCTACTTCACTGAGATTTTCTAAGCTTCTTCACTGCGATTTTGTCCTAAGCTTCTTCACTGAGATTTGTCTAAGCTTCTTCACTGAAGATTGTCTAAGCTTCTTCACTGAGATTTGTCTATGATTCTTCACTGAGTTTTGCCTAAGTCATATTATCTTCATTACGTAAACTCATTTCAACCAAACCAAATCATAATAAACAACATATCACCTAATCTAACAAACAATCATCACTTTTAACATACAATCACTAATCATTGTACCGATCCAACGATTATCATAACACAATCAATCAATCATGTCTAAAGCTTCCGATGACATTCAAGAGAGAGAATTGCATCAGTTGCAACTAATGCAAGAAAATGCAAAGGAAAGTTGCATGACATCTTTTCGGCTACTTCATTCATTTCTTCAGGTTCTTTCATACGATGAATCAAAATCCATGAGAGTATCCGAACGTGCATTCATGACACTCTTTGGTCAAGATAATGAGACTTAACTTTCACAAGTACGATGTCCCTTAAAACTTGGATCAAATTACAAAGGTCAGCCTGACAAAGGATGAAATTCCAAAAGATAAATCCATGGCTGCATTTTGGTTGCACAACAATCAGTTTTCCAGAAGATTGCATCGGTTGGCAGCACTGCTTGGATTATGACAGTTGAAATGACAGAAAACGTTTTTTGCTGAATCCACTGGAATCCAAGTAAACAGGTTTATAGAGAAACACTACGTCCTACAGCATGGGCTAATGTTAAGAATCTGTTGCTATGAAAGAACCCAAAATCATAAAAGACAGTATAATAGATGGTGAATGAAGGAAAAGACAGATTAGTCAAAGAAAGAGAGTAAGGTTGTTCGAGTAAAGCATTGGATGTTATTTTAGTTGTTACATCAACTGTGGGACTAAAGTCTATGAGCATATTAACAACAGCATTTAGGGACTTATATCACACATGTTGTGGATGCAGATATCAGACCAGTAAATGACCAAGTGCCATCTGCTGAGGTACATTTGACTACTCAACATAATGTCCTTGCTAATGTACAACAGCATACTAATCAATCTAAACCAAGTTATGACACATAACTGTTGGATAGAAGGTTATAGCGAAATACCACTACCGACTCCAGAATCAACAATATGTGTCATAGAGGGGGAGAGAGAAGAGTTGACCAGATTGCTAAACATGATCAAGTAAAAAGAGTCCTTTTCTTAAGGCTGAGTTTCTCAAAAACGAACGACATGTTTTGAAAAAGAAGTTTATAATGAACTTTCAAACAGATTTTTTACAAACTTGAAAACAGTTGTATTTCACTTGGAAAAAAATCAATGCAACAAAAGAAAGAAAGTTTTCAAGTACCAAAACCATAGTAAGAATCATGAGTCCTCTTGGTTTTCGTGATTTTTTTTAGATCAATGATTTGAAACTCGCTACATGCCAAAACCCACACTAAATTGCAACTTGAAGAATCAAATTAAAGAGTGTGAAGGAAGCAAGTAATAACCCAAGGATAAACATGACATTGATGTTTTGAAACAATAAACATTGTAACTAGAAAAGTAGTGTGCAAAATTACTAGCAGAGAATAAAGATAAATAAAGTAAAAGAGCATTTAAAACACAGACTTACAACGATCATTATGATTCTGTATAAAAAAATTATCACGTAATTCAGACGAAAGATCATAATGAACACCACTGATTGCTCAAGCTCACAAGCGATTCGCGCACTGTTTTACAGAAAATGCTTTATTTAACAAATATCGAAGCTCAGATTCGGAAAATGGCTTTTTGCGCGGAAAGTAAATTGAAAAATAATTACTAAAGGTTAAAAAGGCCAATTCAGGGCGTGGATACTAATTTGAGCCAACAAACGCCAATCAATTCTTAGGTGAAACCTCTTAGGTTTTACCAACCACCCCTAAAACCAATCATTTGTTAAACAACCAAAGGGCGTTTAAAATCTGAACGACCTAGAACTTATCAAAAACCATGATTTGCCTCCCAAGTTGATGTGATTAAAGTTTTGTCAAAACCAAGTCACTCCTCATTAATTTGCGCTAAAAGTTCGAGAATATGTCCTTTTGTGCAGAAACCTCATCACGTGATTGCAACCTGGCCATCTAGGAATAGTCAAGAAAACCGTATATGTTCAAGTGTTATGGCTCATAATCACTATCTAGAAGAAGCTATGGAAAAAGACACAAAGAAAGAAATAGGAATTCAAGACCTAGTGAGATTCATACTACTATTCAACAAACATTGCTAATGGGTTGCAAACCACATTCTAGGAGCAACAATTCAAATATCAAGGGAGATTGCCGTGTATCTAAGATGAAGTTATGGAATGGTCAAATGGTGTTTTCGCTAGTAGATCACACTAGGAATTCTAGTTCTTTTTTGCTGACTCCAACACTTTGTTTTCTCTACCGTGTCATAATGTGTCTTTAATGCAAATCATGATAGATTGTATAACCACAAATCCAGCCAGAGGAGAATTCTCGAGCACACGGTTCACACTCCCCTTAAAAAACCTCCTAGCCACCAACAACACACCCCGTAAACCAAAGAGTACATACTCAGAAACCTGGTCAGGACAGATAATTTTGCTATACAGACCGAAGGTTTTCTCTCCAAAAGTCTTCCCGATGTGCCATGAGAAAACAAACCTCTTAGATCTAGTCTTAGGTGGAAACCGACGGTTATAATATTCAAGATTGCTGGTCTTAGTGGATACCATCACCGGAAAGATGTTCACCGATAACACAACCAAAGTTGACAGTGAACCTCCAAATGGTTCAAATGGTGATATCACTAACCCATATGAATGCGATCAAACTCTTAATGTCAGTGCATGTACTACTAACTCAAGTGCAGGTACATCTTGTAATCTTATAAAGGAAAGACTCAAAGTTTGGTTGCCGAAAAGACTGATATCTCATAAACCAGTGGTTCAAGGGATACAAATCTGATGCACATGAACAATGACGTCTGTTCACATCAGTTCAGGCCTCGCTCTTCAACGACAAAATGACGTCTGTTCACATCAGTTCAGGCCTCGCTCTTCAACGACATAGCTTCTGCTGACAACGAGCATTCAGGCCACCCGCTTCCTCAAAGTAAAGAAAGGTGTACGCAATCAGTGCTGTTTTTCTTTTATCGTTGGAAGAAAGAAATACTTCTTGTTTATTATATGACCATTCTCATCAACAAAACTTCATGTTTTCTCCCATAGCTCGTTCCTGTGATCAATGGATCAACGTACCTTTGATTGTAGTCTTATTCACTTGTTCAATCAAAAAATAGCAACCTCATATGCAATTTTTGAGGGGGAGAAGTGTGAATAAACTACATGTTGATTGATGTTTTAAAAATGGTCATACGGCTCCTGTACACTCCAGTCCAGGACCCGCACCTAACCTTTTGATGCCTGGACCTATAAGTTCAGGGCTCGTACCTAATCCTGCTCCTGCTATACCATATGTACCTCCCACCAATAAAGAATTGGAGTTGCTGTTCCAACCAATGTTTGATGAATATTTCACTCCACCGGGTGATCGTCAGGTTCCTACTATTAATGCAGTTCAAGTCCCGGTTAATTTAACCGGTCCATCAGTATCCATCTCCTGTGATCAAGATGCACCATCGGGAAGTCATTTAACATCATCCTCGGATCATCAATCCTCTTCGGTACATCATGGTGTTGCAGCTGAGCAATCTTTTGAAGTTAATCCTTTTTCTGCGGCTGATCCCGAACCATTTGTCAATGTGTTTGCCCCAGACTCGAATTCTGAAGCATCATCGTCTGGGGTAATCACGACAACTGAACCCAACCAATCCACTCAGCCGCATGAACATCTCCGAAAATGGACCGATTCTCATCCTATTGACAATATTATTGGGAACCCCTCTCGACCGGTATCCACTTCGAACAGCTTGCTACAGATGCTTTGTGGTGCTTCTACAACTCAGTATTGTCCAAAGTCGAACCGAAAAACTTCAATTCTGCTGTTACTGAAGACTGCTGGTTTCAAGCCATGCAAGATGAAATCCATGAATTTGATCGACTAGACGTATGGGAATTAGTGCCACCTCCAGACTGTGCCATGATTATTGCTCTCAAGTGGATTTATAAGGTGAAACTTGACGAGTATGGTGATGGTTTAAAAAAACAAGCACAGTCCTTGTAGGCAAACAGGATATCGTCAAGAAGAAGGTCTTGATTTTGAAGAATCCTTCGCCCTGGTCGCTAGACTTGAAGCCATCAGAATATTTCTTGCCAATGCTGCCAGCAAAAACATGACAGTTTATCAAATGGACGTAAAAACTGCATTCTTAAATGGCGAGCTTAAGGAAGAAGTCTATGTTAGCCAACCGGAAGGCTTCGTTGACCCAGATCGTCCACATCATGTCTACCGTCTGAAGAAAGCTCTTTACGGGTTAAAGCAGGCACCCCGGGCGTGGTATGACACTTTGTCGAAGTTCCTTCTGGCACAAGGATTCTCCAAGGGTGTAGTCGATCCAACCTTGTTCATTCGGAAAACAGATCATGCAGGTTGTCAAGACACTCGAAGAAGCACATCTGGCAGTGCTCAGTTCCTTGGTGATAAGTTAGTAAGCTGGTCATCAAAGAAGCAAACTAGCACGTCCATCTCGTCTACAAAGGCTGAATACATCGCGATGTCTGGATGTTGTGCCCAAATCCTATGGATGAGGTCTCAATTATCGGATTATGGCTTTGCATACAATCACATCCCTCTGTATTGTGACAACAAGAGTGCCATAGCTCTCTGCTGCAACAACGTCCAGCACTCCAGGTCTAAACACATCGACATCCGACATCATTTCATCAAAGAACAAGTGGAAAAGGGAGTGGTTGAGTTGTATTTCGTGAGGACAGAGTATCAACTGGCGGATATATTCACTAAGGCACTGCCCAGAGAACGATTCGAATTCATTCTCCCGCGGCTTGGCATGAAGAGTATGAAGCCAGAGACACTCAAACATCTTCAGGATGATAAGGATGAGTAACAGATTAGCTTCAAGTATCCTATGTAAATATGTACATATTCCAACTCAAAAAGAAATTACAAAAATATAAAACCAACAAAAATCCATAAAAATCAGAAAATAGAAAATACCAAAAATAGTTTTTCAAGACATACTTCTGTTTTATCGATAAACATTTTACGGACCTAGAAATGTCCATTTCATAATACAACCGGCCTTTAAAATGAAGCTCGAACGGAAGTTCAAACTTTTCAAAACATGTCTAAATGGCTTGCAGTTATTTAAGACTGCAACCCGCTTTTCAAAATAAGGAAAGCATGTCGCTAAAAAGACGGCTGTTCCTGACAACGGGTGATTAAGTTCTCCCGGGCATGGATTACTTTATATCCATGCAACCTCGATCTAATGTACGCCTAAAGAGTGCATTATTTTCTTGACCAAGAAGATCTAGTCTTCTTTTTAATTCCAAATAACTTTATTCTAATGATTCTTCAAAAATATAATGTGTTAACCACGAGTGGTAAAATGTGTTGTTTGAAAAATCAATCAATCTGGATTTCCTCATAAAAAAATTGACACTCAGTCAATGACTACACTCTTTCAATAGAAAACGGGTCCCATCAATTTAGGGGAGAGTGTTTTTTTAATTTTATGACATCAAACGGTCGTATTAATTCATCCTATACTTAAACGGAAATGGTTTTGTATTTAAATGGGGTTATAATTTTAATTTGAAGGGGAGTTAATTTATTCTAACTCAAAGAGCCAAATGTGTCATTAATTAGAAAGATTAGGGACTTATGTGCAACTTGCTAAATGTTTCCTAGCTGTAATTAACTACAAGGACCAGTTGTGCCATTTGCTAATCTTATTTAACCCTAAATTCTTAATACCGAAAATACAAGAAGCTTGAAATCCCAGGGACTAAATCTGCCAACTTTAAATTGCTGGGATATGGCTGTTAGGATTAGATGATTCGAGTTTGATGTTCAAGATGATATCCTTCATTTAGGCGTTTGTATGATCTGATTGAATGATTTTTGAATGTTGATTGATCTTTGCTAGTCGATTACAGTTTGATGGTTGTCGATTAAGTGATTGCGTACTAGTGTTATGCTCAGGATTGTACTTTCTGTGTTGGAATTAGGTCCCTAAGATCCTGAATTGAAAGTTGAAATATGATTGAATTGCATATGATTGATAGTTGTTTGCTTGAAAATTCCTGGTAGCGGTTTGATGATGATTTAAGTCTACCGTTTGTGATTTAATCTCACCTTAATCAAATATGGCATGTCAATCAATCATGGCCAAAATTCTCATCTAGCATCAAACATCTGTCATGTCTGCCTATCTTTGTTGATAGAATTGTGCAGATAACATGGCTAATGAGCATGTTCCCTCTCCTGCTACCACAAGATCTGATGATCAGATTCTGCTATTTAATGCCTGGGTGTCGATTGGAAAGGGTAATCATGTCTTGGATCTACAAAAGAAGCAAAGGAACCCAATCTTCATATCTCTGTGGATACTCTGCATAACACAAAATTCTTCAGAGCTCTCACTGCATCAGCTGATGCTCCTTCCAGCTTTACAACGACAACTGAAACAACATCAACACTTCCACCACCACCACCTCCACTACAACAATCAACAGTTCATCGAGATATTCGGTAGAAGGTTAAAGATCTGAAGAATCTTCAGGAATCTCGAATGCTTCTTTAAGTGGAAGGTTCAGAGATATTGACTACCGACTAATCAAGAGAATAGAATGATTTCATCATTCCAACATTAAGGTCAATATCATCTGTTATGTAACAAGCAACATCTTGCACTGATAAGATAGTATGGAATAAGATGTATACTTGTGTCAATCTTATGAAATTTTGCATCTGAGTTTTTCGCTACATGAGATCAAAGCATTGGAAGTAGTTGTCTCCACTGGCACACTTCTTCTTGTGCTTTCCCTGTTCCTGTTTTCTTGGTTCCTTAGAGTCCTACACTCCCTTGCAAAGTGTCCCTTTTTGTGGCAGTTGTAGCACTTCACCTTGGACTTATCAAACCCAATGGTATCAATACCATTCATAGAAAATTTCCTTCCAGTGTTCTTCAAGAATCTCCTTGCCCTTATTATTAGCATAGCCATCTGCCACATTAAATCCATCTCTTCTAAATCATCAGTATGAATTTGTTGCAAGTCCTCATGGTCAAGTTGTGGACTGTTTGGTTGACTTGCAAAGAAAGCACAGATGACAACATCACTCAATTTGTCAATTATTGTTGAGTTAACAACAGTAGCTTAAGTGCTAGTAGTTGTTGCACCATGAGCAGTATTAACTGCTCCATTTGTACTGCTGGTGCTGTTTGAGGACACAAAGGCTACGTTTTGTGTGTTTGTGCTTGAGATTGATGTCCCTTTGACCTTTGGTTCATAGATATTTAAGTTGTTGTAAAGATCATCTAAGCTTAATGTATCTATCTCAGGCTTGTTCCTCCACATAATGGTATGTGTGTTCCATTCTGGTGACAGACTTCTTAAGAACTTCTGATTCACATATTCTTTTAAGATAGTTTCACCATGAATCTTTAACTGACTGATAAGCTTTTAAAGCCTATCAAAGGTTTGATCTAACACCTCTGAGCTAGATGCAGTAAAATTTTCATACTGCTGCTTTAGAATATTCCTTTAAGTCTTTTTAGTAGCACCATTCCCTCCAAACCTCTTCTCTATAGCCTGCAGTAATGACTTGGCATCTTTAATGGTGTTAAACATCAATTAATGTTCATTAGAGATTCCCATCAATAAAGTGCTTCTTGCCTTCAACTCTAACCTCTTTTGTACCTTTTCTTCAGTAGTTGTAAGAGGTATTACTTTCTCAACACCTTCCACAAGTGTTGTTTTTGGTGGAGTGTTTCCATTCTCTATGACCTCCCATAGAGAATAATTAACCATCTGGATGTATTGTTCCATCCTCATCTTCCAAAGCTCATACTCACCTGGTTTGAGAATAGGCACTTTTGATGCAGCTACCATATGTACTGAGTCTTGATCTATGTCTTCTTAGCAAAGTTTCTCAAAGTAACGAGCTCTGATACCACTTGTTGATCCCACTTCAATGGATCTTGAATTCCTTAGTTTGTGTAAGGTTTAGTTATGCAAGATAAATCCTACACAACTTATGATATAAACTTTATTTGATAATACTAAAGATAATGCGAAATCTAGTTTTTAATATAAGAAGAATTCTTCAATGAAACAGTAATTCTAATGAACACATAGATTAACAAACGAAAGCTTCAATATATTAATACGAATACTCTAACTAGTATTAGGGTTACAAAACCTTGAAGCTATGACAACCTCTATGACTCGTTTTTTGATACATAGAACTCTATACCCTAGGACCTCCTTTTATACACCAAGGAGTCCTAGTTGATTTACAATATATTACAAAAACTTAGAATATTCTTAATGATCTATTCTATAAATAATAATCCTTATCAACTAAGTAATCGTGATCTTTAAGCAATCTGTATCTTTTCTAAGCAGTCTTTATCCTAGTAGCAGTTGTAATCTTTCAGCAGTTATAACTTTGTACCAGCAGCATTGTGTACAAGCAGTAGTAACTACTTAGAATATTTTCTTCAATCTTCTCCAGCAGTACTAACTTTACTCTATCAGTACTAATATATACTAGCAGTAGTAACTAGCAGTACTAATATACACTAGCAGTAGTAACTAAGTTACACTAGCAGTACTAACTACTTAGCATATTTTTCCTTAAGATTACTAACAACACTAATTTATGCTTAGCAGCAGTAACACAAACCTTAGCAGCAGTAACTCTAAGATCATCAAGAAGTCTTTTAATCCCAACAACACTTTCGTCCATATATGTTGTTTATCACTAACCCATTCATGCAGATTTCCTGACGGTAGCAATAGTTAACCGATGACAAGTTGAAGTCAATGCCACATGCTCATACCCGACTGGCATATGTAAAGACATCATAAAATCTCAAGTACATGTTTTGTTAGGTTTACGAAAAAGACTCGGTCACCCCATGTATTGTCTAGAATAGCATAGCTCGTAGTTTAATCGTAAGCATATGACTCATGGTATTGGGCCGGGTCTTTTACCCACTTGTAAGCCCATACCATAGCCCATTAGGGCATCCAAACACATGTATTTATACCCCTTTCCAGCCATGGGAAGGGGTTGGTTGTTCATTGTATTACAAACACACACTAAGTGATTTTCTCTCACTAGAACTTCCCATTTTCTCTCTCTAGAATCGGCCAACCATCATTCCTAGGCTTGTGTTATGATATCCAATATACTACAATTGGTATCAGAGCTCATGGGATGATTAGCTAGATTGTGTGTGCGTTTTCTTGGTTAGTTTAGATCAAAAGTTTGGTTTTAGAAGGTTTATGGTCTTATTCTTGACACTCTTTGATTCTCACGTTTGTGGTGTTAAAGTTAGTGTTTTTATTGTTGTTATAGCCTTCTAGGATCAAGTTGTGCAAAAGAAACCAAGCAAAAACGTTCAAAAGGGTGATTTTTAGGTGTTTTTAGGTGAAAAAGTTCGTATTTTTCTTGACTGCGTTTTGTCTCACTGGCATATTCTTGGTTGCGTTTTGTCAGAAAAAGTACACTGCGTTTTGTCGTTTAGGTAAAGGACAACAGTACTGCGTTTTGTCTTATTAGGAGCTGCGTTTTGCTTCCTGCGTTTTGGTTTTGCGTTTTGCGGTTCTGTTCCTGGCCGTTTTGTTTGCTTTGCTTCCTAGCGTTTGGTGCTGCTTTTGCTATGTTTTTTTTGCCTAGTATTATAGACCTATCTTGCGTTTTGCCTAGGAGACTCCTGTCCATTTCATTCCTTGGTTGCGTTTTGTCTCTTACAGTTTTTGTGCTCCTGCTTTTAGTCTCTTACTTTTGTCTCCTGCTTTTTGTCTCTTTCGGTTTTGTCTCTTGTGTTTTGGTCTCCTGCGTTTTAGTCTGCTTTAGTTTTTTTCTCCGTTCCTGCGTTTTGTCTCTTGCGTTTTGGTCTCCACGTTTTGTCTCTTGAATTTGTCTCTGCGTTTTGTTCAATTGAGATTTATGCTCTGCGTTTTGTGTCTATTGAGATTTGTCTAAGCTTCTTCACTGAGATTTGTCTAAGCTTCTTCCACTGAGATTGTCCTTCGATTCGTCAACTGAGTTTTTTGGCAAGTCATATACTCATTACGTAAACTCATTTCAACCAAACAAATCATATTAAACACATATCACCTAATCTAACAAACAAATCATCACCCCTTTTTAACATACAATCAACTAATACATTGTACGATCAACTGATTATCATAACACATATCGTAAAACTAAATTTTCGGAATTTTAAAGGACTATTTTTAAACCTTTGACTTACCAGGTCCTATTTGGACTTTTTGACTTTTGATCAATGTATTGATTACATAAAGACAATTACCTAAATACCCACCTTACCGGGTATCCCCCGCCCGTCTCCCCCGTACCTACCTGCGCGAGGCTAAATAGTTTCGGAACGATTTCAAAGAAAAATCATATTAATTAATATAATTCTGCCAAGTGAAGTTATATTTTTAACTTATTTGGCTCGAAAACTAAAAAAGATATATGTTATTTATAAGCTGACGTATTGAAAACGAACCACTAAATCATGTTTTCACAACTCGGACTCTAAAGCAATTTGATGTAAAACGACATTCCTAACAACTTTTCAGTTTTGACCGAGACCCGAAAACTGTCAGAAAGTGACTAAAATGCCCTCGAAATATTTAGAAACGAGAAAATAATTAAATTATATTTAATTTACACTTTTTATTAAAGAAAAATATTTAATAAATTAGTCATCATTTTATTCGAAAACGTTTGTGATAACGCGAATATGCGGGTTAAAAGTTATTTCTAGTTTTACTTTCGGACGAAACGTAACCGGTTCACTAAATAAATAACAAATATTTTTATAAATGTTATGAAAATATTTATGAAATACTATCAAATAAATACTCATTTTTGTCAGAAAAATGATTTGGAAAACAATGGCGCAAGTTTCGTATTTTAAACCGTCCGGTAAGTGGCTCAAACGAGTCTCGTACCACTATTTTACAAAATATCACTCACAACTTACACTTTTAGTCCCTGGGTGATATTTACATAAATTACCCCAAACTTATTTATACTTGACACTTTTATTTAAAACTTTTAATATATATAAAAAAAATTATAACTTTTTAATCATTTTCATTTCATATATATACACACACATACTATACTCCCTCTTCTCTCCCATTATCACAGGCCGGGCCACCACCCAGCCCGCCGCCCAAGCCGATTCCGCCACCACGCTACCACTACCCCGCCGCCGACAATTTCCGGCCTAAGACCAGAAAATGATTCCTCATCACCGGATCTACCCGATCGCCCTTTACCACTTACCTCTAACGCGCCGTTTTCTTTCTTCCCCCTCTTCCGGCTGTCTCACCAGCGCTCACTACAACCATCCACCCACCGCCATCGTTATCTCAACAAGCCACCACCCCCTCCGCTGTCACAACTCCGCCACGACACCAACATCACCACGTCATCACCAAAAATAAAAGGGTGCGTGAGGTTTATTATGCACACCAAGAGGTGCGTTTTTGTGGGATATCAACCATAAGGGGTGCGTTTCGTTGTGAAGAACTCACCGAAAAAGGTGTGTTGATTTTTGATAACTCACCAAGGAGGGTGGTTTTTAGTTTTTCTGTCACCAGCTAGGTGCGTTTTTGGTCCAGGTGGTTTATCACCAAACGAGGTGAGTTGGTTTTCACCCCAAGACAGGTGCGTTTGTTTTAAACCACCCGAAAAGTGTGCACGTATTGACAGTGGTTTATGGAAGACAGCTAGGGGTGTTTGTTTTATTGGTTTTGCACCGACCAGCGGGTGCGTTGGTTTGTGTTTACACCAGCGAAAGGGAGCGTTGTTTGTTGTTTGCACCAGCTAAGGTGCGCTTGGTTTTTGTGGATTCAGCTGACTAGGCAGCGTTTGGTTTTGTTACCACCAAATAAGATCGTGTGGTTAATTTGTTGGAGTTGCAACATCGAGGGGTTCGTTTGACTGTTGTAGATGGGATTAAGGGTGCGTTTGGACCCATTAAACAGCCAAGTGGTGGTTGGTTTGGTTAGATAAGTTAACACATAATGTGTGATTTGGATTAGCCATAAATGGAATTAGGGGTGCGTTTGTGGGGGCATATTGGCATATGGAGCGTTTGGTTGTAAGCGAAACAATAGGGTGAGATTGGTTTTCAAAATGGAGCTCATAAATATAATTCAAGACTTTATAAAATAATAAAACGTACTAAGTGGTGGTTAAAATGGTCAAATAATCATAATATATTTTATAAATGTTTTAGTTATAAATTATAGGAAATATATATTTAAAACACGTGGATATATGCAACCACCGTTTGTTGAAAAGTAGAATAACATTTAGATTTTATAATATGAAAAACGTATATATAACCTGGAGAAGGTCCATTGACGAAATTTATATTAATGCTATATATATTTATGATTCCACAAAAATCATCTATTAACTTTTAGAGAACCGATAAAAGGACTAAATTATATTGTTAAAAATAAACTAAAATATAACTATAGATAAATTGAGCAACGAACGAAAACTATACTTTTACATGAGACAACTAATTTAGACACGACCCTTAGGAAACGAAACATAAAATTTTTAAAAATATTAATCTTATATTATATATTAATTGTCAGCAGAAGATAACATAACAATGTTGTAAAAGCTTTACAACAATCTTTTTAACATAATTATTTGTAACCTAAAAAATCGTTTACACATACGAGAAACTTTTTATTTATTTAATTGGATTGTCTTGTTATAAATCACGGTAGGAATTATATAAGGTATTTTTTTCATATGTAATATATAAAGAAATAATATTACACACTTAGCGTAATTTTCAATTAATTTATTAACCACCACCGAAGATATTACAAACTTTAAATCAAATCATTTACCAATGTGTCGCGTTGACGTAACCATTCATCGGGAAACCCAAATTCATTATCCTAGGCTAGTGGGTCTTAGCCGTTAAGATTAGTTGCAACTTCTTGATCGAGCCGTTTCGTCTTCAGTTCGTGTTGTGCATATTAGATGCCTATCTGTCAATACGTTCTCAACTTCAATGTGAGTGTTATAGCCCATGTTTGACTGGTTTTAAACATAAAATTTTTTGGGGGAAACATGCTTTGTTTACCAAATGCATATTAATGTTTTGATTACAAATTTGGGTTATACATACTCATTACATAGCTCGCTATGGGATAACATATTTGACTATATTATTTTGGTCACGAATGCATATTTTCATTTTGAAAAAGGATTATGGATTTAGCTAAGCTGGGTTGAACTGATGGCAAAAACGTACTGCCCGGGTGTTCCTTAGAGGTACACGGTAACGGGAGTACATATATTTTACGTCTACTACTCCTGCTGGATTATCTTGGAGGGGACAACCGATAACGAGAGTATATATCTTTAAATCACTGCCCTGTGTCTTGGAGGAACACCTGTGAATTGGTTATAATATAAGTCACCGTCACACTGAAAAGATAGCTTCATGAACCTGTAAATCACTTGGAGGGTGAGCGCAGAATAGTTATGAAATAATCTATTCTTAAGAAACCCCGGTCGTAGTGATAAGCTATTCTCTAGCAAACGAACGTTATAGCAATGTAGTCTACGCGAAAGCGATAAAATAGAATCTATTCGAGATTGACCATCCCGTTTGAGTGATTAGCTAACACTGGCAAACGAATGTTATAACATGTCGGATTACGCTTGTCTTGGTCAACCTACAGTGCCCACGAACACTTACATAAGAACTCATACTGTAATTAGTGCATCAGTTTTCATGAACTTAGAGTAAATCGTAAACATGTTTTATACCTTATGGATATTTACTATGCCTTGAAATAAAGAGTCAATACAAGATTGAAACATTGTGGTGACATTAAATTGGTCATCATCTTTAAAAATCTTTATGATAAGATTGGTACTATTTGGTGACAGTTAAATTGGATCCTGAAAGCATCTTTATAAATCTTTGGGATAAGATTGGTACTTTATGGTGACGATTAAATTAGTTCAAAAAAAAAACTGGCATTCTTTATAAATCTTTGGGATAAGATTGGTACTATTTGGTGACAAAAAATGTGTCGAGCATTCTTTAATAATCTTTTGGGATTTTTTACATGTACTATGTGACACAGTGGACAAATACATTTAATTTGAAACATACATTCATATATTAAACTAACCTATGAACTCACCAACTTTATGTAGACCCGTTTTAAGCATGTTTTTTCTCACAGGTGATATAGATCTTGCTTGCTTAGAAGTGCATTGGAGTCTATACAATCAAGTTTTTCAATGTGATATGCAATTCATGGACAAATGTTAAAATCAATTTCAAGGATATCAAACGAGATTATTTTTACAAAACGACACATTATAGAGGTAGTTCTCTGTATCTCGGCGCTGTGTAATTAATGAAGTAGCACCCCAATTGTAATTACCGCCTGCGTTGTGATTTTGGTGGGTGTTACAGATTGGTATCAGACAAAGGTTAAAGAGAAATAAGGTTGCATATTTGATACCCGCTAGACTAAAACTCGTTTCGCAAATATTGAGCATCACATCAAACATTTTTAAAATGCAGCCCACACTACTTGCTTTAACTTGCGCTGTAGTTACTTTTTTACCTATAAGGTTCTAAACATGACAAACATATAATTAAATAAATAGCTTACATCTTTTGCGTATAGCCACGTTTATTTATATAAAGTTATTTAATATAAATACCAGAACAAATTACTTAACATTGTGAGTGCCACAATGGTCTCATATACCGCCAAGACATTGCCGATGAGTTGCCCTCAATGGTCCTCATATTACTTTTAAGTCCTTGTGATTAAACAATGGTCCTCACTTCGTTCTTAACATTGAAGTAAACAATGGTCTCTAAGGATAGTAATTTTTCCTTCATTGCTATATACAATATCGTATTACGTGGAGACCGACCATAAATTTTGTTTACATGAAATTATGTATGAATCTAAGTGAATACAATTCCTTTATGATGGGCGGACATGTAATATTAGGATTTGATATGATAATTGTAACGTATAACAAAGCCTGTCCAGTTCTAATTTACATGGGATTATGTATAAATCTAAGTAAAACAATCCATGATATGGGCGGCAGAAAACTTTTTTATAGATTGCATTAACTGAAAATTGCAATGAAACGACTGTTCATAAAGACTTTTATACCTAGTTAAGCACTAACCGAGTACGGTTCATTAACGATCTAGAAAACTATGGTTATTTCCCAATTAGTTTTACTCCCCGTTCACCGAAACACGAGTTTGGAACACACGTCCATAAAAAACTCCCCCAATAGAAGCACATGCATCATCAATGTCATCCATCACCTTGAAGGTTTATGTCGAGTACGGCTATTGGCACAGAAATATTAAGTAGGATGAATTATAATCTCTTTATTATGAAAGGATTGGGACCCTCTTCAGGAAAATAAAAAGAAATTGTAAATCCCCAAACCATACCGTTTAATCAATTCTTACTTACATAAATTAGGGACGCTCTTTATGTAAGTCTTGAATTGTAAATTAGTGGGCATAATGGTATCCATATGGACACAGTAATGAACCTGAACTCGTTAATCCACCGAGAATCCGGTAAAAAGGGAATAGAGACACAATCGTGCTTTCCACTCAACACTCAACTTAAGGCCCTCGCTTGGAACTCCCTTATCTCATCTTAAGTTTAATTACTTTTGTCGTTGCTCATCCTCGCGATCAGCGAACTGTTCAGTATGAACTAACATTGACTAGTATTCCAACACGTGAGTTAATTGAGTTGTTCGACCTTAAACTAGCGACTCTGAGTACCATAATATTATAATTTAAAATGAGGTGGGAATGCCGCCGTCTATCGCATAGCAACTTCCGCTAGCTCCATCCTATTGTTAAACTTTATTCTGGGAAAATATATTTCTTGAAATGTCCTCATATCTCACATTCACTGCATGCCCATCAACCATTGTTATAGTATTGACATATGGTTCGTTGTTGTTGGGTCCTGGATGCGATCCCGACTGATACACTTATCCAATAGGTAATGCAACTCTCTCTTAAAACTAGATAAACACCATCGAACAGAAACAGATAGTTTGACTATACATATTTCTGGGGCCACAAGTAGGGAAAGACATAGGTCGCGATACATCCCTATACTGCCAAGTAAGTTGGGTACTTCCAATCCATAACCCACGTTGATTTTAATCATCGAACCTTACATATAGTAGAAACGAGACTTCGTCCTCGTACATTAAGAAACTTATACAAAACATACTCACCGTCGACTACCCATTCGTCTTGAGTTTTCACCTATAATGAGACTTTCCCTATAACGCGTTATACCAGTCAAAAGATCTGTGAATGAATATATATTGAGATAACCCATGTTGAAATGATTAAATATCCTGGACAAACCTAACCAAAATTTTTGGTAGATTGAGAAGTGTAGACTACGTTTTGTCTAGGCTTCTTCACTGCGTTTTGCCTAAGTTTCATTATCTTCATTACGTTAACTTATTACAACCAAACCAAATTATAATTAAACAACATATCACCTAATCTAACAAACAATCATCACTTTTAACATACAATCACTAATCATTGTACCGATCCAACGATTATCATAACACAATCTGTAACAACTAAAAATTTTCGGAATTTTAAAGGACTATTTTAACCTTTGACTTTCCAGGTCCGATTTGACTTTTTGACTTTTGATCATTTATTGTCTAATAAAAGCAATTACCGCGTGGCCGGTAAAATTTTCAGAACGTATTTCAAATAATAAATCATGTTTATTATTATATATCTCAAGTGGAAGTTATTTTTATCTTATTTGGCTCGAAAGCGAAAAAGATATATGTTATTTATAAGTTGACATATTGAAAACGAACCACTAAATCGCATTTTCACAACTCGGACTCTAAAGCAATTTGATGTAAAACGACATTCCTGACAACTTTTTAGTTTTGCCTGAGACCCGAAAACATCATTTTTGACCGAAGACCCGAAAACTGTCACCAACGCACAGGCAGAACACAACACTACTCTCAATGCCTCTCTCGAAAATATTCGCCCCATCTAGGACTGAGCTCTTACCATCTCCTAACATTCATTAAACTGAGAGAAGTAGCTCCACCAACTTCCTTATCATCTAACGTCAACATCTCATTCACACACACTCTCTCTCAAGCAAATTGACACGTCACTCAGTACCCCTCCATATCAGTCTATCTCTTACACAACCGCTTGCAACTGCAAACGATCATTCTAGTAGCAGTAGACACACAATCAAACTACGAATCATCACGCGAGCGCCGCCTTAATCTGCGACACCAACCTTCTCCACGCCACCATCCTATTGTACGCAGTGATTTAACACAGACACCGCGAGCTTCCGTTCCCGAGCGGTGTCCACGTAACCCCCCTCTATAACCCTACACACTCCAGGAATAGCACATCACAGACTGCACCAAAAACATCTGTATCTAAACTCTGCCTCTCAACAGAGATGATCAATATTCACCAAAACAATCACCATAACTAAACACTACCACCGGCACGTACTACACCTACTCATGAGTTCTTCTCTTTGTTTCTCTGCTGCGCACAACGAACACTAACTATCTCTACCAACACTCTACTGAGAGCTTCTAAATGCTTCTTACATCCTACCTATATACTATTCTACAAGAGTATAAATATGCACATCAGTAAGAAGTCGAAACATACATGACAAGTCAATCTAATCGGTACTCGACTCCACACACCACTGCAGATGCTATGCTCAGCGACTATACACTCGATGTCTGAATCATGCTCAACACTTAACAATTCACAGAATAGTGTATAATCCAGACCTCTGTGAGAGATGCGATTAGCAGTAAGAGAGCTACACACACATTAGACTTATCTACAACCCACAAAACAATATAACCATAACACCCGTATCACAATACGACCATCGTGATCTATAAACCTCCCTACTAGTATGATGAGTTCAATATGTCACAAAGACACTTATCTGACACTACTGATCGTCCAACATTCTATAAGAGACAACATAAACTCTTCCACTCACGACAGACCTTCTACTCTCATATCCACACTCAGAGATCCACTAGAAGAGCGACTACTGAGTATCGTATTGATGATCTATCTTGATAACAACAAATCAGTTCTATACAGACTAACAGTACAACTCTAGTGCCACCTCGTACATATTACGATATTAATTCGTCTGTTGGTAGTCTATACCAAAGATGTGAGTACGCAGTTTAGGAACAAAGTACAATCAACATGGTACACACACAGTCATTCTCGTGAGCTTCTTAAGTGGAAGATGTCTGTTATCATACTTTGTGTTGTAATACTACGTCTCTATAGATATATATTGTTATCTTGAATGACTAAGATTAAGTGTGTAGAGTGTTATAAATTATTTAGAGTTGTAATTTGTAATAATTTTACATTATATATGTACGAAAGGGTGCGGAATTGTTGTATATTATTTAGGCCTGTAATGTACACTCTATATTTACTAATAGCTCCAAACTGCCGAGAATAGATTGTAGAGACAACTACAGCTTGTGTTTAAGGTTGAAATATCTGAGAGTTACACTGTATCTTCGGTGGTCACTAGAATAGATCTTGTAAAGTTAGTAACATTCTAGAGGCGTCTCTATTCTATGGTATCCACACCTATATAGACTGGTACGAGAATCACAAATACATGTATCATGTGTTTAAGAAGGTGGAGAACAGGATGATGACAACATACAATCAGGTTAAATGTGTATAACATTGACTCTAGTCTCGAAATGGGTATGTATTATAGTGGGTGCGGGACACTCTACTCTATGATGTTTACACATATGTAATAGGGAGACGAAAGTGACACACACACACCAGATATTACACACCTGGGTCTCTCTACGCGTGTGATTTTGTGGGTCCAATTTAGTATTATCTCAGATATAGTATACATACAAGATCACAATATCGTGTCTAGTGTGAGTAAGAAGTTGTGTCAACGATACAGATATACTATTTGGATCACATATGGGGGGGTGTTATGATTTTGACTTTGTTGTAGAGAATAGTCGTTTACAGTTTTTATAGTCTATGATTATCTGGTGGTTAACAGGGGGGTTACATTAGGGTGTGTGATTGTGTGGATAAAGGGGGAATTGTGTTTTTTTTGAGTTTGGCGAGATCTAGGTCTACGGTAGCAGTGGAGAGAGATGATACAAGTGATGCACTAGATGCACACAAGGTAGCTATGGGCGAATTTGTGTGCAAGGAAGGTGATATGTGTTATGTAGACACACGTGTTGTGTGTAGATAGGTGAGGATGTAGTCTCTATATTGATTCAATTTATTGTGTGTATGTACATGTAGTTGGTTGAGGTGTTGTGAGGAGGTGTGAACGAGGTGATCTCTCAATATACACACGGTTCAGGTGTAAACAGATGATTGTGGGTGTGGTTTGTGGCACAATGTTGATTGGAGTGTATAGGTCTGTTGTGAGAGGTAGACATATAACTGATGGCTGTGGTTTAGACATACGCATATGTATACGTGACATGGATGTGGGGGGGGTAGGGACACAGACGGGTGTTAATATTGGCGTATCTGGACACAAAGTAGGAAGGTTTAAGAGTGATAGAATTGTCAGTACCAGCAGCATTGGTGGTGGAATATAGGGGTGCAGCGAGGATTGGTGAGAATAGTAGGAGATGGACATCACTACATTCAGTCATGGGAGGGGGGTGGGGTAGAATTTTTAGAGAGGTGGAATTAGTGTTGGTTTCAATTAAGTTTTTGTAAATGGAACAGAGGGGGCAGCATTCTTGGGATGGGAGAGATAGTATGATGTGGCTATGTGACACTATGAGTGGGGGGGGGGTTCTCAACGAGGTAGGCCGTGATAAGCACTTCACTGTCTATTGTCTACAGGATTTGTTAAGGGGTAGAATAGATGGGGGGGTGGTACGAGTTACAATTAGTGTGATTAGCATACAGATACTACGACATAAGGAGACTGGTGGGTGGGGGGAAGATACGTGGTGTATAGGCTTAGACGTGTGGACGTTGTGGTGCAGGGATAAACACATTCTCACAAGTTGGGGGGAGATGGGGGGGGGGGGGGGATAGTAGTTTGCACTCGAAGCGTACAAGAGCACAAGGTGAGGATGATGGTGTGCGATGGTGAGCGCAATAGTGAGCAGTGACACTTAATTTGTCAACGTTGACACGGCACAGAGGGGGGGGGTTTACGATTAAAGATGTACACATCATACATCTATGACTTGTACGTTGGGGACAAGAAGGTGTGAGAGTGGGGGGGGCATTTTTAGCATCAGAGATTTTAAGAACTCGAGGAGTGGAAGGGGAGAGGGAACACATGAGACGCCGTGATAATACTTAGGATGGGGGGGGGAGAAGCTGGAGGACACACTCACTGGGGTGTGGGAGATCGTCTAACACACTCTATAAGTTGGGGGGTGGGGGAGTCAGAGGAGAGCATGACATTGGATATATGAGTGTGAGTGGTGTGAGGGTTTTAAAAGAGCGAGCAAACAGAGGACGGCGTGGGGGGTGTCGAGAGAGTGCCGAGGAGAACTGTGTAATTTAGAACGATAACACGGAACAGAGTGGAGGTAGGTTGTGACTAAGAGACACATAGGATTAGTGGTATCTAAAGTGATTAATATGACTTGCTATCAGGGTTGGTCTGGAGGTTTTCATAGTGAATGATTCTCTGGGTAGGTGTGGGTTAGACACTAGGATGATTCTGGATTATGTTGGACATATTTGTTCTAGGGTTTGCTTTCTACGATTATATGAATTGATTGGTAGTATGGACAATATTATGTGGCATAGCGGACATTGGGAAAATTAAAGAAACTGAATGGTGGAGGAGTGACATTATTTTCTTTCTTTAAAGATTTTTATAGTTAACTAGTGCGAACACATTGTTGTTATATGTTGGTTATAAAGTACATTATGATTTAGTGTTAATATGTGGTTGTGATGGAGTGAGTATATTCTCAGAGGAAGTGGGATAGTGACTGTGGACGCGTGACGAGGGGGTGGCTGTGGCTCTATTGGTGTATTGGTGACTAAGAATTAACCCACAAACCCGACCACACTCGCTGCGTTGCAAACCCAACCAAACAAACAACCACCCTCGACGCACCCCGTGCGGTAGCTGCCCCAACCGAACCCACCATAGTTGGTGTGACGAACAAACCGACGCACCCCCCATGCTCACAATAAACCGAACGCGCCCTTGTTGTATTTTTAAACCAAACGGGCCCGCTGAGATATAAACCAAACGCACCCTTGGTGCGGTGTACAGTGACCCTGATGCACCCTTGGTGGTGCGACGGTGGGGAGGCAGCCGGAGGAGAGGGAGGGGCGGCGAGTGAGGGAGAGTGACATATGGGATCGGGTAGATCGGGTGATGGGGAGCATTTTTGAGTTTGGCCGGAAAAGTCCGCCGGAAAGTTTTCCGGCGGCGGCGGCGGCGTGGTGGCCGGAATCCGGCGGCGGCAGCTGGATGGTGGCCGACCGGATAATGGGAGAGAATAGGGGGTATAGTATGTGTGTGTATATATATGAAATGAAAATGATTAAAAAGTTATAAAAAAAATTTATATATATTAAAAGTATTAAATAAAAGTGTCAAGTATAAATAAGTTTGGGGTAATTTATGTAAATATCACCCAGGGACTAAAAGTGTAACTTGTGAGTGATATTTTGTAAAATAGTGGTTCGGGACTCGTTTGAGCCACTTATCGGATGATTCAAAATACAAAACTTGCGCTATTGTTTTCCAAATCATTTTTCTGACAAAAATGAGTATTTATTTGATAGTATTTCATAAATATTTTCATAACATTTATAAAAATATTCGTTATTTATTTAGTGAACCGGTTACGTCTCGTCCGAAAGTAAAACTAGAAATAACTTTTAACCCGCGTATTCGCGTTATCACAAACGTTTTCGAATAAAATGATGTCTAATTTATTAAATATTTTTATTTAATAAAAAGTGTAAATTAAATATAATTTAATTATTTTCTCGTTTCTTAATATTGCGAGGGCATTTCAGTCACCTTCTGACTGTTTTCGGGTCTCGGTCAAAACTAAAAAGTTGTCAGGAATGTCGTTTTACATCAAATTGCTTTAGATTCCGAAAAATGAAAACGTGATTTAGCTGTTCGTTTTGATAAATCAACCTAGGAATAACATATATCTCCTTTAAATATGTTCCGAAAAATTACCGGTTACGCGATAATCGCTTTTATGTGACAATAAAATACCAAAAGTCAAAAAGTCAAGTCAGACTTGAAAAGTTAAAGATTGAAATCGTCATTCGAAATTTCGAAAATTCTCGGATGTTACATGCTTGGTTGATTCTTGGCTACAGGAAGGTATTTCAAATCTGGATTATTTAGATACCATGCAGAAGAT
>BQNB010073945.1:0-27086 GCA_026074375.1 Tanacetum coccineum
TAAAGCGAAAAATTTCCCCGTATAATTGTGATAATAGTAAAATAGGTTTTGCATTTGATGAAAATTCTTGGGTTGTTATAAGATATGCATGATATATCTTAGTAAAGGATATGCATGATCTCTATACGCGTTTTGTAAATCCCATTAGGGTTTCCTTGGTGTATAAAAGGAACCCTAGTTATAGTTAGTTGACATAGATCAACACAGATCAATAGAGATCATCTTAGCAATCATAGTCTTTGTAATCTGTAACCTAGTCAGATTCAAGCTATAATACAAAGTTTTCTTGTGTTACTTAATACTGTTCTTCTTAGCATTGTTGATTATTTTGCGCATAATCAATAGTGTTAAATCAGTGTTTCATTATTGTTGCTTTGGATTTATCTAAAGTAGCAAACCCTTTGCAAGGTAAAGGTTCAAGATCTATTCAGTAAGGGATCCAACAAAATTTCTAATGTATCCAAGGTTTGTGCAAGTCTTTCTGGATAAACAAGTTGGTGCTATGTCTACTCATGATGAAATTTTTGTTACACCCTCTCACACAAAGAATGTATTTGGCAATATGAAAAGGGTTAGGAAAGGATTCTCTAAAGCAGTTAGACCCTTATTTCCAACCATGATGGTTCACGCTCAGGAAGAAATGAGTGAAGGTTCAGCTAATCCTACTGATCCCCATCACACACCTATTATTACTCAACCATCAACATCTTAACCCCAGAAGAAACAAAAACCAAGGAAGCCAAAGAGAAAAGACACTGAGATTCCTCAATCCAGTGGTCCTACAGAGCCTATAGCAGATGAGGCTGCCAATAAGGAAAATGTACCTACACATTCTAATAATCCACTGCTCAGTGGTGAGGATAGTCTAAAACTCAATGATTTTATGGAAATTTGCACCAAATTGCAACAGAGATTCCTTGACCTGGAAAATACTAAGACTGCTCAAGCACAAGAGATTTCAAGTTTGAAGTTGAGAGTCAAGAGGTTAAAGAAGAAAGGAGGGTCAAGAACTCACAAGCTCACACTAGTATAAAAAGTGGATTTGGCTACACCAAAAAAGTGTGACGATATACATATAGTCACACATGCGTTTTTGAATGTGTGTGACAAAAGGTTGCGCGGCCGTAGGGTGTTTATGGTCACATTTTTGAGTTAGTGTCCGTATCCATTAAAAAATAGTGACCAAAAGTGTTAATATAAAAATCCTAGTTTCTATGATAAATTTGAAAACCAAATGAGCAAACGTTTTAAAATGTAAATGATGGGACAAATGTTGTTTTTCTTAGGATTACAAATTTCACAAAGTCCAAGAGGCATTTTTATAAATCAATCTAAATATGCTCTTGAAATGCTTAAGAAATATGGGTTAGACCAATGTGACTCTGTTGACATTCCCATGGTGAAAAGATTAAATCTAGATAAGGATCCAAACGGGACTCTAGTTGACCCAACTCGTTATCGAGGTACGGTCGGATCCCTAATGTACCTCACAGCCAGTCGCCCTGACCTAGTGTTTGTCGTCTGCATGTGTGCTCGGTACCAGGCAAATCCTACCGAAAAGCACCTAACTGCGATTAAACGGGTCTTTCGGTACCTTGTAAGGATACCATTAATTTGGGTCTGTGGTATCCAAAGGACCATCGGATTTGATCTAACAACTTTTGCAGATGCTAACCATGTAGGTTGCCAAGATTCAAGGAAAAGTACATCGGGTAGTGCACAATTTTGGGTGAAAAGCTAGTAAGTTGGTCGTCTTAAAATTACAAGTGTACTGCAATATCAACAACTAAAGCTGAATATATCTCCTTGTCCAGTTTGATATGATAAAATTCCTATGGGAGCGGTCTCAGTTAACTGACTACAGATTTGATTACAAAAAGATTCCTTTGTACTACGACTCCTAGAGCGTCATTGCCTTATCTTGCAACACAGTATAACACTCAAGGTGGAAACACATTGCTGTCAGATACCATTTTATCAAGGATCAAGTTAAAAATGAGATTGTTGAACTCTACTTTGTCAAGAATGCTTATCAGCTGGCGGATATATTCACTAACAGTATCTACGAGACCACGCTTTGTTTCTGGTTCAACGCTAGGCATGTAGAGCATTACGCCTGAAGAGCTTAAACATCTTGCAGAGTTAGACGACGACGAAGAGTAACTCCGTTTACTACTTCTTGTATCACATGTACTATATGTAGAATAGTCTATCAAATCAAGAACAACAAAAAGATTTTTAGTTTTTCAAAAAACAAAATATAAATATATAAAATCCAAAAAGAAAATATAAAATCAGAAAATTTCAAAAACCATAAAAAATATTCCCGACATGTCTTTCAGAATCGATAATATCTACGAAATTAGAAATGTCATTCAATAATGACACAGTTCTGTAGATAAAGTTCGACTGGAAGTTTAAAACATTTTAAAACATGTCTTCTCAAATTTACTTATGGTTTGTTATTAAATATCAGATAACAACCCGGACCCTAAAGAAAAGGAGATTGTACGCTTCAGTACAGTTATCCTAAACAACAAAATAAAAATATTTTTGGTTTTGAGTTTAAAGATTCAAAACATTCCAAGTTTTGAAACTCAAGAAAAAGACTTGTTTATATTTTGCTACACAACTCGCGCTTTCTAAAAAGGAAAATGTACGTCAAAAAGTGCATTTTGTCCTTAAAAGATTAATTTTCTTTAACTCGATCAATTTTCCTTACAATATGTTTATCAAACATGATCGAGTTAAACAATTTTTTCAAAAAAGCTAGAAATAAAGTCAATATCAGTTTTGTCATTTAAATGGAAAAATATTTTCAGCCCTCAAGAAAAACTCATAATACAAAAATTCGATTACGCTCGAACTAATCAGAAATCTTTTAATATATTACGGGTCGTGGTTCGAGGGGAGAACGGAGCTTTTATATAAAAAATTTCAAAATATGTTCAAAAATAATTCATCAGAACTAATATCAAGAGATTGTGAACACTCAAACAAATTCTACAGCTCTTTAAATAGAAAACGGGTATTTGTTTGAGGGGGAGAAATTATTTTCAAAAAATTAAAATTTTCAAGAAGTATTGTGAAAATGGTTTTGGAAAAGTGATTAATTCACTTAATTGGTCATAGTTTGAGGGGGAGTTAACGATATTAACTCCGGGACTATGTTTGCAAAATAGGTTTAAACTTAAGGATATTTAGTGCAACTTTTAATCAGTTAACTATCTTTTAGGTCCAAATGATTATTAGTTTTAAATTAAGGTGTTAAGGGTAACGCATGAACTTTAGGCTTAGTTTAATAGAGTTTAAAACCTCTAGGGACTAATATTGCCAAAAACAAAAACTCCTCCCCTTATACCCCTTCCAACCGACCCAACCTACACACAATTCACATTTCACCAAAAAATTTCTTCTCCCTTTTATCTCTTCTCTTGGATCGGCTAGAACACAAACACAAACATAAACAAGAGTCCGTTTTTGATCAAAAGGTAAAACACGAAAGTCGTTAATAATAATCTTCTTATCTCAAATCCAAAAAGAATTCTTTCATCTTTTCATAAATCTTGAAAAATCAAAGCTTTTTGATTAAGGGTTTATAAAATTTGAAAGTGTTTAGATGTTAAATTTTCTTGAGGGCTTTTTTAAATTATGATGTTAGTAGACTAGTGTTAACTCGAATTTAAGTGAATCATTGATTAAGTTGATCAAAAAAGGTTGTTTGGTGCGTGTTCATAAACCGAACCACCTATATAGTGTGCTTGTTTTGATTGTTGAATGTAAAGTGATGGATTGTTAACTAAAAACATTAATCTTGTTAGTTGGTAACAAAAATGTTTAACCTTTACACCTTAAATGCAAAGATTAGTGACTTTTGAAGGTGAAGACAAAGTGTTTGATGAAATGCTTATGAAAGAAATTGGTGGAATAAGTGTTTGGAAATTTCAAGACTGAAGACATAACAAATTTTTAAGACTTGAAGTCTAAAACCGAACCGCATGAGCCGAAGCTCATGGGTTGGTTAAATCAAGACAATGAACCAAGCCTAGGTAGTTTAGGCGAGTCACACTGAACTTCAAGGTCGGTCGACATACGGTGTAACGAACCTCGGGGGGGGGGTTTTTAGAGTCGTCAACATTGGTTCAACCGAACCTTGGTTCGATCGGCTACCTTGGTCCGACCGATCCTCCGTGATTAGTTAGCCAAAGGCCCAAGTCCACCAAAGCCCACCGGTTGAAGCCCAATATTGTCTTGGCCCATTTAAAGCCCAATAACACTTTAGCCCGTTTCAAGCCTAATACCGTTTGGCCCAAAGTTAAAGCCCACCGTAACATATTATTTGACCCGGTTTAAAGGCCTATTAGATCGTGACCCAAGATTGACTTATGTTTGACCCGCGTCTCGTGTTGACCAAACGATAAATTTTTCACAATATTTTATTATTAAAACATTAAAGATTCAAAATGTGAAATATCAAAATGAAAAGGTTTTAAATAATTCAGAAAGTTCAAAATTTTAAAAGTGTTTTAAAACTTAATTACTTTTTCAAAAAAGTATTAACGTTTTCAAAATCATTAAAAAGAACGGAATTATTTATATGAGTATTAAAATGGATATATATAATTGTGTAAATTTTATACGATTTTTAAATATGCGCAATACAAAGGCAAAACATACAAATACGATGTATTTTGGTACGTTTTTAGTCATTTAAGTCCGTTTTTAATGGAAAATGATATGTGTAATTAAACACATACCAAGTGGACTGTTAATTACCTGGAGGGTAAGCGCGAGTGTTATGAGATAGATCTATTGGCGGTTGACTACTCCCGTTCGGGTGATTAGCTATCACTAGTTCGAGATCGAACTAACGAACGTTATAACATTGTCGAAGCACAACACGACATACTGATGAATATGAACCTTACGGTGCCTTGAATAAAGTGGCATACTTATAATGAGTCTACGTAGCAGTTCCATGAACTTAGAGTAATCGTAGTCATTGTTTTATACACATATGAATCTTTACATTGTCGTGAATAAAGTGGCAATATATACTTGAAACATTTTGATATATTGTGCTCATTACAATATATACTTGAAACATTTTGATATATTATGCTCATTACAATATATACTTGAAACATTTTGATATATTGTGCTCATTACAATATAGACTTGAAACTTGTTGTGATAATCATATTGTGCTTCATTACAATATATACTTGAAACTTTTTGGGATTTTATATAAGGAAACCTATATATATAGTTTTGGGATTTACAATTATACTTACGAAAACCTATGAACTCACCAACTTTATGTTGACCCTTTTAAGCATGTTTTTCTCAGGTGAAATAGATGCTTGGCCTATTTGAGGAACATTGGAGTCCAAACTTTTCAAGAATACTTTTCAAACGACACTTAGAGGTCGTTCTCTTCTGACTTGTGCAATGGGATCATGAAGTAACGCTCCCGGAAACATATTCCGCTGCGACCCATTTTTGGGGGTGTTACACACTCCATGCATTCTTTAAAGAAGAAGGAATTAAGCATCAAACTTCTACTCCTCGAACACCTAAACAGAACGATGTTGTCGAAAGACGAAACCGTACTCTCATTGAGGCTGCTCGCACGATGCTCTCAGCTTCTAAACTTCCTTTGTTCTTTTGGGCTGAAGCAATTGCAACCGCATGCTATACTCAAAACAGATCTATCATCATCCCAAAACATGAGAAAACAACATATCACATCATCAATGACAGGAAACCTTTAATTAAACACCTTCACATTTTTGGTTGCACTTGTTACCTAACTAGAGATGGTGAAAATCTAGATAACATGAAAGAAAAAGGGGATCCGTGCATTCTGGTGAGATACTCCACTCAGTCTAAGGGATATAGATTTTACAACAAGAAAACTCGATTGATAGTTGAATCCATACATCTCAGATTTGATGAGATTAAAGAGATGTCTAAGACGTCTGTTGATAATAACACTTTAGGCCTCGTTCCCTAACAACAAAAGGCGTCAGATTATGACAACTCTGGCCCCGTCCCCCAACTACAAAATGTTTCTGCTTTAGCAGATAAAACAGTTATGTCACAACAAGAGTTGGATCTTCTTTTTGGTCCTTTGTATGATGAATTTTTCACTATAGGTACTTTAAGTGTAAACAATTCTTCTTCTCCCACCGATAATTCTAAACAACAAGACACACCACCTATAATGAATATTCAATCTTCAACAGAACCAACAACTCCAACAAATGTTAATGCTGAGGAAAACAACAATAATCAAGCAGAAGATGCACAGTTCCAACAAGATGAATTTATTAATCCTTTCTGTACACCGGTATAAGAAATTACCGAGTCTTCCTCATGCAATATTGATAATTCAAATATGCATACCTTCTATCAACCACACGATTCCGAATACCGATGGACAAAAGATCACCCGCTGGAACAAGTTCATGGAAATTCATTAAAGCCAGTGAAAACAAGACGACAACTTGCAAGGCAATGGCTAATTCTGCATGGATAGAAGCAATGCAGGAAGAGCTTCATCAGTTTGACAGACTACAAGTCTGGGAACTCGTTAACAAACCCTTTGGCAAGACTGTAATCAAGCTAAAGTGGTTATGGAAGAACAAAAAGGGTAAAGATCAAATTATCATTCGCAATAAGGCACGACTTGTTGCTAAGGGATATACTCAGGAAGAAGGTATTGATTTCGAGGAATCATTTGCTCTAGTTGCTCGCTTAGAAGCTGTTCGGATTTTCATCGCCTACGCTGCACACAAGTCTTTTCTAATTTATCAGATGGACATGAAAACGGCATTTCTTAATGGTCCACTAAAGGAGGAGGTTTATGTTTCACAACCAGATGGGTACATTGATCTTGATCATCCAGAGAAAGTTTACCGTCTAAGGAAAGCTCTATATGGATTGAAACAAGCTCCGAGAGCATGGTATGATGAACTCTCAAAATTCTCGATGTCCAAAGGCTTTACTAAAGGTACCATTGACCCTACTTTATTCACGATAAGATATGGGGAGGACATTTTACTTGAGCAAAGTTACGTCAATGACATTATTTTTGGGTCTACAAACCCTAAATTTTCTAAAAGATTTAAAAAATTAATGCACAGTAGATTTGAGATGTCCTTAATGGGGGAAATAAAATTCTTTTTAGGACTTCAGATCCACCAATCCCCAAGAGGTATCTTTATCAATCAGGACAAGTACGCTTTAGAGATTCTTAAAAAATATGGTAGGGAAAAATGTGATACCGTTGGTACACCAATGGCTACCAAACCTAAATTAGATGCAGACTTGAGTGGAAAACTCATAGACCAAACTGACTACCGTAGTAAAATCAGGTCACTCATGTATCTGACATCTAATAGACCAGATATAATGCAAGCAGTATGTTATTGTGCAAGATATCAAGCAAGACCGACTGAAAAACACCTCAAAGAGGTTAAAAGGATCTTTCGATACTTAAGGGGTACCATTAACATAGGACTCTGGTATCCGAAGGATTCTGGCTTTGAACTAACAGCTTTTTCAAATGCTGACCATGCTGGATGAATTGATACTCGCAAAAACACTTCTGAAGGAATACAATTCCTAGGTGATAAATTAGTCAGCTGGATGTCAAAGAAGCAGGATTGCACTGCAATGTCAGAGGCCGAGTACGTGGCGTTATCTGCAAGTTGTGCTCAAGTAATTTGGATGAGAACGCAGCTTAAGGATTATGGCTTCAACTACAATAAAATACCGTTGTATTGCGACTCTCAGTCAGCCATAGCAATCTCATGCAACCTCGTGCAGCATTCCCATTTCATCAAGGAACAGGTTAAAAACGGTATAATTGAATTGTATTTTGTCAGAACTGAATACCAATTAGCTGACATGTTTACTAAAGCCTTACCCGAAGATAGGTTTCAATATCTTGTCAGACGAATTGGTATGAGATGTTTGACTCAAGCAGAACTGGAGGTTCTGGAAAATGAATCTGCTTGATATATTCTTCAAACATCGATTTGTAAATATATTTGAGAAAAGCAAAATACAAAAATATAAAACCAAATACAAAAATATAAAATTTCAAAAAGAAAATACAAATCAGAAAAATTATAAATTTCCAAAAAGAATCTTCTCGACATGTCTTTTGGAATCTATAACATTTACGTACCTAGAAATGTTGATTAACATCGACACGGGCGTGTAAATGAAGTTCAAGCAAGAGTTTCAAATGCGTTCAAAACATGTCATTTCTATTTTTCTTTATGACTTGTAATTACTCTTAGATTGCAACTCGGACCCGAACGACAAAGGCGAGTGTACGTTTTAGTGCGTTTATCCTTAGCATTAGAAGAGAAGTCTTCTAACATGATGTTTTTCAAAATGTTGAACATAATTTCTCAAGAATTTCTCAATGACAATTCATAATCTTTTAAAATTGTGTGTTCAACACTCCATCCCTCATCATGTTTTACAAGACAATTCTTTTACATTTGGTGTCATTTTCAAAATAAGTCAATGTTTGAGGGGGAGTTTTTCAAAAAACAAAGTTTTAATGATTTTGAATACATCATAACATGACATTTTATGTATTCAAAACGTTATCAAAAATCTCGTAATAACAAATCTCTAATAATAATGACTACTCAATAGATTGTTTGTTATAAGATGATTTAGTGGTTGAGCATATTTTTTCAAGAATTCTTCAATGACAATTTATAATCATTCAAAATTATGTGCTCAACAATGCTAACCCTCAATTTTATATTCATTTTACAACTTTGTATCATTTTTTTTAGTGTCTAACATATGTAAAATTAAGGGGGAGCAAGTTCATGTTCCGTATAATTCATGCTAAGTATAAAAGTTTTCTTCACAGAATTTTCATGACAAATTTTAATCACATGGTATTTCAAAAACTAAGTAAATTAGTATTTAAAATAAGGGGAGAAATGTAATTAAAATGTGATCTTGAAAGTAATAAGTGATCTAATCGACTTAAAGTGCTTGTTACTCTTCGGAAAAGGTTTTATGGTTACGATCTCATACCCAGCAACATCTTAATTCATGATGATTCTGAAGTCATAAGGTGGTTAGGTTAGGTATTAGTCCAATGATCCAACCAGAACCGAAGGGATCTACCCAAGGACACTCCATAGTTAGAAATAGTAGTCCTTAGGTATGATTAGAGATTAATGAGAATAAGAAAATAATGCCGACTAAGATTGAGCTAACACTGAAACAATCACAATAAGGTGTTAGTAATGACGTCTTAGTAAGCATTGAAGGGGTTGAAGAAAGAAAAAAAATGTAAGGATAAAGGGTCTAAAGAAAGAAGCCCTCCATACAACTTTAAGCAGAAACCGGGTCAATACATAATCTATCGATTTTCACAAAGATGAATTCTGATATAGAAGAACTACATCATGGACCCAGTGATGCAATGGACAACCCTCCCCAGCCATTCGAGTTTCTCTTAACAGAAACTTGTCTTATTTGTCACGGAGATACACACGACTTCTATTGACTTTCTCACTTTAAGTTAGTTGATATTGAATAGGTGACAGTCTGCTCCAGCCTCCGAGTACTAAAACCAAAAAGCACTAATCGAGTCTAGAGCTAAGAGATCAATAAAATAAATCTCATTAGGACACATTCCATTACAAACACTTGTTGAACATCATCAAGTTCACAAGCTTTTAACAAGAGTCCTATGCATTATCCTTATGATTTTGCTAGAACATCCGAGTGATACTTAAGTATTCATCGTGAAGATGGAAATCCTACTTGAGCCAACATCAAACAAGCTCTTGGTAGGTGACTTGCGAGATTTTATATAAATCAAGCTTGTGTCAACTGGATATCGATTTGGTCCAGTAAATGAATTGATGACTCAATCAAAAAAATAGTAACTATCTGATTCACTCATATCGAAGTTGTCTGCTTTGAGACATTTCGGTACTGAGAACAAGCAAGTACGGTGAATCTAATGCATCTGCGTTAGAGGATCTAACACTTTGAGCTGGAAACCCTGTCAATGAGGTTCTTCTAAATTGAACCTACCTGATCACATGTACATATTTATACTGTTAAATGGTCCTTATGGAACCGGAGGATAATGCAACCGAATCTCGACGAATGACAAAGCCATATCGTCCATATCTATTGTTTATCACTAACATTCAAATGCAAGTACAAATGACGGTGTTGCAGCCTCATTCCAGCAGAGTCAATTCATTACCACATGATCATGCTCAAACTACAAAGACATACTATAAGCATTAAGATTCAAGAATCAAGAAAGCTCAAGAATTAAAGACAAAGACTTCCACAAACTCTGATATTAAAGATAACTCCTCAGAAACCAAGCTTCAGGGGAGATTATTAGAGAGCTTTCAAGAAGATACAAAGTATAAGCATGTTGGTTAAGACACAAGATCGCAAGGTGGAAAAGATAATCAAGATAAACAAGGAAAATATTTAGAGATCACGGAACTAAAGACAAAGTCAAAAGACAATGACAAAGGCTCAAGATCAAAGATCACACTGCATGAAGGAACAAGCCTACAACATAATAAAGACTAAAGATTTAATAACTTAACGACAAAGCAATCTCAAAAAGTCCAAGGAAGCAAGATTCAAGATCTCACCTCAAGAATTCAAAGACCAGACATTAGGGGAGATTGTTAGCCTCAAATATGTCTATGAACATGGAAGCTCAGAATCTGCAGGATACCTCCTTAAGGAAACCTTGCTTCGGGGAAGATTGTTAGCCTTAAAATATTGAGCCAAACAAGGAAGCTCGGCTACTAATTATGGAAGCACGGTCTTTATGTAATTATATGTTGTAATAGGCTAGAAAGGGTAAACGGGCTAGTTAATTAATCTGATCTTGTACTAGTTTTGGGTTAAAAACCCAATGTAATCCCGAGCCCGACCCAAGTTATAAGCCCAAACGTCCCAATATGTGGAGTGGGTATATAAACCCTTTTCCACCAAGGAAAAGGGTGTTGGTCTCATTTGTAATTTTTACAAGTTTAATCAACCATCTTTTTCTTTCTTACTTTCTCTTTCTAAACTTCTCTCTATTTTTCTTATCTTCTTCCCATCTTATTTTCTTGGTTATAATGGTGAAGTGAAAGTGTATCTTGGTTCCTACATAGTCAAATAATATTATAACAACTACGCAATAGATTTTAAGTATTTGGCAGTGACAAATAATCAATATGCATATATGGGCCACTCTATCAATGAAACACTAAATATATTTGAAACTATGTTAGTACAAATGTAAAACATAATAGTACAAAATTACCTTCACCACTAATATGTTTTGTAGGCAGATCAAGTCACAACACACATATGAAAAAGTAAACATGCAAAAAATAAAAAACATCTCATGTTTAAGTAACAAATTCTTTATAAAATATTGAAGAGCACTTCCTTATCCTACTATGTAATAAATTCCAGATTTTATGAATAATGGCCTTGATTATAATTACTTATTTTAGAGTCTAGGATGATAAATTACAAAGGATAGACCATATACAAAGTCTACTCCTCTTTTATATACGAAGTTTTAATAACTAATCAAAGATGCATGTACTATCTTTTAACTCTAAATGATTTAAACAACTATCCATTATTTATAGCTTACGAAATTAATAGATCATGGTAAGAGTAAATAACGTGAGTTAGAACACATGAATGAAAATACCTTTTGTAAACAACTTGTAAAATAAAAACCTAAACAAAATAAACAAAATAAATAGGGTTTATAATGAATAACAAATGATTACCTATGATTTTAGGATCAATGGAAGACGATCAACCTGCATAAAATCATGAATACGAATGATATTACGGTTCATGATGAATAACAATAACAATGATGAATACGTTAGATAAGAATGAATGATATTAGGGTTTATATTTATTAGAGTTTTCTTGATTAAAAAGTCACATATCTATTAATTTGGATAAATATCAAATCTAATTATGGAGTATATCCAGAAATATATTTTTGAAAAATCAAAAGATATCAAATCTTGATAACTTTCTGTAACTTATTTTTAGACAATATCATTATTGTTTTTTTATAGTAGAACACAAATTGGCTAATAGATCACTTGGTAAACCTTGTTGCATCTTTACCATAGGCTATGAGTTTAAACCTTGCATGAGATATATTTTTATAAAAAAAAATTTAAATCTAAAAATTCATGCCAAAAATGTGTCCACGTCATCGTTTATGAATTGTCCAGTCATTGACATGTCATTTGTACAGTCATACTTAGCCCTATAGAATCCGGATCGATTGAGAATGTTTTTATTTTGAGAAGATTGAGAAGGTTTTCAAAAACGATATATATTATATGCTCTATATCTTATTATATAATATATTATTCTGCATTAGCTTTGTAGTTGGAAAATTTAGTTTATATGTAGTTGGAAATTTAGTTCAATTATGGGCTCAGTTCAAACCGGATAATGGGACTGGAGGTACGGAGTGTACTCCCATATGTCACTGAACATCCAGACTTAGATAGTGGTAAAAAGGAATCCAGGTCGCTGATGAACTTTAGTGGTCGCTGATGAAGTTCAGTGAGTTCACTCCTCAGCAGGTGCAACTATTGACTAAATGGTATTCATCAGTTTGAGGGTTTCAACGTAAGCTGAAGGATACCATCTGGGTGTAATCCATCAAAGGAAGTATCCTCAGCGGGTTAACTCATCAGCAGATTGCTTCAGTTTGAACCTTCAGCGGGTATGCTCCTTAGCGGGCTAGCTGATGATTCAGGACACTGAATGAATAACCTTGCTGGAACGAATTTAACTAACTTGACCTATTCTTAGGGCAAGTTTGACTGCTTTTAATAACCACGATTAATATGGTCATGTAACCACTAATTTCTTAAATCAAAGAGTCTAATTATGTAAGAGATTATATCTCTTATAATCTCTCATAATTCTTTGACAATGGTTTTGAGTATTCTCCTCTAAATAGAAGATTAGAATTTACATGTGAATAAAGTGTGTGAAAAACAAACAGAAAACCTAAACTCTTAGAAGCGAAAGCGTTTTTGATTGGTGCCTCAAACAAGAACAAACACTTGGTCTTATCCCAAGGAGGTATTCGTGATACCCAGACATAAGGTCAAATAATCTTCTTTGAAAAGTGATTACACGATTTCAAGTGATATCTGGCAACCATCTTTGGTACGTAGTTAGGTTATTAATTATCTTCACCCTGATCTGGGACACAACAACCAACAATCAAAGAAGATTATTTTTATGATAATCAATGGCTACTGCTACAATGAAACACATAGCTTCAAACTTTTCCAAGCTTGACAAGTTTGAAAGGGTGGACTTTAGGAGATGGCAGAAGAAGATGCACTTCTTGCTTTCCATCATGAGTGTGGTATATGTGTTGACTACTCCTATGCCTGAGGATGGAGGTGATAATCCAACCATGGAACAAGTCAGAAAGAGGGCCAAGTGGGATAATGATGACTATGTCTGCAGAGGTTTAATCCTCTATGATATGTCTAATTCCTTATTTGATATTTACCAAAATGTTGGATCTTCCAAAGAACTATAGGATTCCTTGGAGGCCAAATATATGGCTAAGGATGCATCAAGTAAGAAGTTCCTTATTAGTAATTTCACAAATTACAAAATGACTGATTCAAGACCAGTATTAGAGCAATACAATGAACTTCTTGATATACTTGGAAGATTTACACAACATAAGATGAACATGGATGAATCCATTCAGGTTTCATATATCATTGAGAAACTTCCCCCTTCATGGAAAGATTTCAAGCATGCCTTGAAACATTTGAAGGAGGAGTTAACTCTTGTTGAGTTGGGCATCATCAACGCATTGAGAAGTCCCTCAAAGTGTAGGATAATGACAAGCCAAAAGGCAACAATGTTGCTGGTCCTTTTGTTGTCAATATCGTGGAGCATAACAACTTCTCCATGTATAATGAGAACAAGGGTAAATATAAACATCATGATAACACCAAAGCTAATCCTAACAAGAAACCTAAAGTGACTTGTTAGAAGTGTGGGAAACCTGGACACTTGAAAAAAGATTGCAAAGGTGTTAATGTTGGCAACAAAGCCAATGGTTCAGGCATAAAGGGTTTAGTGGATGGTTCTTCTAACACACTAAAAGGTCAAAATATGTTTAATAAATCTCTCTAGGTTTGTTATGTTACATATGTATTTGAGTCTTGCTTTATTCATGATGATGATATTGCGTGGTGGGTTAACTCAGAAGCAACAGTTCATGTGTGTAAAGATAGATGTTGGTTCAAAACCAATGATTCGCTGAATGATGGATCTATTCTTTGCATGAGAAATGAGTCAACAGCCCTGGTGCATGGACGTGGTTGTGTAGATCTTATGTTTAGTTCTGGAAAGATTGTTTCATTGTTTAATGTTTTACATGTTACTAATATAAGGAAGAATTTGGTTTCTAGTAGTGTTTTTAATAATTGTGGTTATAAACAAGTGATTGAATATAATAAATTTGTTTTATCCAAACATGGTGTGTTTATTGGTTTTGGTTATTTAAGTAATCATATGTTCAAGCTTAATATTGTTAATGATAATATTGGTTCATCCTTCATGTCAACCTCTAAACTGAATGATTCAATCCTATGGCATGCTAGATTGAGCCATGTCCACTTTAAGAGGATGCAAGATATGTCTAAGGATGGGTTAATCCCAGCTTTTGACATGGACACTGAAAAGTGTAAGACTTGCATGCTGACCAAAATAACTAAGAAACCATTTCAAAATGTAAAATGTGAAACTGAAGTTTTGGAGCTGATCCATAGTGATCTGTTTGATTTACATGCTACTCCCTCATTAGGAAATAAGAAATACTTTGTGACATTTATTGATGATGCTTCAAAGTTTTGCTATGTTTATATATTACATTCAAATGATGAAGCATTAGATAAATTCAAAGTAATCAAAACTGAAGTTGAATTACAACAAGGGTCTTTGATCAAAAGATTTAGGACTGATAGGAGAGGTGCATACATTGTTGGGATTCTAGATTTGATGAGACAAAATAAATAAAAGAATGAAACAAAATGACTAAAATTGTTATTAAAGAATTCTACAAGCTGGTGGAGAATTATGTAGATTATGAAAGATCTCCTTAAGAAGATAAAGATAACATAAGATATTTCTTAATGTTTAAAAGATTTACTTATCTAATGTTTATCTTCCTTTGTAAGTCTTGATCTCTCCCTATATAAAGAGATCATAGACACATAGTTTTGTATGCACAGAAAAATGTAGTCGACTAGTAAAGGTGTGTCTGAGTTCTAGGCGTGAGTTCTCTAAGTAGACGCCTAGAAGTTGTGTGTAGCCCCATGGATCTTTAATCCCTGTTAGATTGTAACCGTTCTAGAGTTGATCGTCTAGAATTGGGGCTTGATGGAAACGTATGAATGAAAAACCTTGTTAAATAACATTATTGTTCTTTATATTCCTTTGTGCTTATTAATGTTATTTGTAAAACATATCCTAGTTGGGCTTAAACGATCTTCACAATTGGTATCAGAGCCTCGTGGCTCTAGATCTAGGATTCAGAAGGTTTTGTTCATGTTCTGTTTTCGGTAAAATAGTAAATTCAATGAAACTAGGGTTTTCACAAACCCTAATTCGCAAAATAGAAAATATGTTTTGGTTACTGCTGCAATAGTCATGATCACGGGTATAAATGTTTTATCAACACTTGTTCTGGTATATGGTCGTTAAATATTGTTGAATGATTTAATGATGGTATTGATTTGTATGTTTAAATTATTCTTATTATTATAATTCTGCTGACGTTAGGATTGAATGCGAGTATTATGGAGATTAGTTTGATTCGCAGGCATGGGAGATCAGGTTCATATAGTTTGTTGTTGCTGCTTGGACCACAAAGAGATGGAATGAAAATTGGGGTTTTCATAAACCCTAGTAGAAGCAGCAGTCATGTAACAAGGAAAATTGATTCGTTCTTCTTGACATCATCATGAAGTAGCAGGTTACATCACAAGTTCAGCAACAAGAAAAGGTACTAAATGATTAGAGTTTATACTGCTGGGTTGTTTTGAGTAGTGTTAATACTGCCAGTTGGTGATTAGTAGTGCTAGAAGACCTTGCTGGTTTATAGTTTTGTTGTGTGTTTATGTTGCTATGAATGGATGTGTGGTTATGAGCAGACTTTGATGATGTTTCTGGTTCGAGATTTATTCAGAAGACGAAAAAGGATTACTAGAATTGATGTTAAGGAAACTTAACATGTTTCTATCTTTTTCTAATATCGTAGTGGTTTTATGGTTATCAGATCATTACTGATGGTCGTGATCTATTATTTGTGTTCAAAATATACAGAATTGGGGTGTTAATTTTTAGGGATTTACTCCCATAATAACCTCCTGTCTTTTTAGACGTGGTTATTAGCATATCACGTATAAAAGTTTGTTTTTAGATTTGATTTTGAAAGAAGCAGCTTGGTCGACAGATTTGGATCTACTATAATGAGAAAACCCTAATTTTGTGGGGTTATATGATTGTATCCTGCTATTGGTTAGCTTATGTGAGGGATCAAAAATGTCGGGCTTTATCTGATTTATTTGGGCCAAGAGGTGACTTGGTATAAAGGCCTGTTTGATGCAATTTTAGCAGCTTTAAAATTGTGGTACTTGTATCTAAAAATGTAAGATTAGTTCTGCTTTCTATGATTTTAATGCTGTTCGTGGGCACAAGAAAGTTTGTACTGCTTGTTCAATTAGTATTGTACAAAGAGATTAGTGCTGTTGAAAGTAGTTTCAGCTGCTAGTGTTGTCCGAGAAAAAGAAGTTTCAACTGCTAGTGTCATCCGAGAAGATTTTAATACTGCCAGTTGTATTTTAGTACTGCTGGCTATAAAAAGTTAATACTGCCAGTTTCATCCGATATCATACAAAGAAGAGAGTTGGTACTGCTAGTCACACCCAATATCGGACAACACACACAGAAGAATCTCGGACAGAACTAACAGTTTTTTTTCAAGGTTATTTGGTTTTGGTGTTTCTGTTTGGTTTGGTTTTAAATATTATTAACAGATTTAAAGGCTCGTATTTTATTGGTTTAATTGATTACGAAGATGATTAATTATCACCTATTTGAAGTTAAAGTGGAACTATTTGGGTTTGTGTTTTATCATATCTTAAAGTTGGTGTTACACTTTGAAGATAACTTATTCGTGCTTAGAAACGATGTGACGAAGACTTGTCAAAATCTAGCAAAGGTGTGTGATTTTTCTTATGGTGCTCAATGCTCACATTTGCTATCACTTTGGTTATGTGTCTCATAGAAGATGAGGATTTTTGTCAAGAGGTTGCGATCTACTTATATTTCACAGATTTATTTATAAGTTCAAAGTCACATAGATAGTACAAGATATAAGACACAAGTTTGGGTTGTTCTACTTTAGCATCAAGTTCATTATACTTAGTTTTCTTCATCAGTGATCATTACATAGAGCCTACATAATTTAAAGATTCAAGAGATGGTTAACATATGGGTTTCAGGGGAAGCTTATTGTTAAAATGTTTAACCATTTACATGTTGCATTGATGTGAAGGTTTTTACTACTGCTAGTCATTATTACTACTGCTAGTGTGAGTTTCTACTACTCAAGTTCATTTTTCTTATTGTGCGTGATGGTAGGTAATTTGAGGAGTTAGAAGGATTGGATTAGAAGTGTGATATTGGTTTGTAGTGGTCAAGATCAAAGTTGCTTATATTCATATGTCCCCTATTGGATTATGACAAAAAAGGGGAAGAATCACCAATTGTGAATAGGTTGCAACTTATAGATCCTTGGTGTGGCATGGTACAAAGGAAATCTACTTAATAGGAAGTTTTGTTTCATTCAGGGAGATAATTACATCTCAACTTCAGGGGAAGCTTTGGCTTTATGATGAAGTTCGTACACGACTTTGTTTATTTTGTCATCATCAATTGGGGAGATTGTTGAGATTCTAGATTTGTTGAGACAAATAAATAAAAGAGTAAAACAAAAGGACTAAATTGTTATTAAAGAAATTCTACCAAGCTGGTGGAGGATTATGTAGATTCTGGAAAGATCTCCTTAAAAGATAAAGATAACAGAAGTTATTCCTCTAATGTTTAAAGATTTACTTGTTAATGTTTGTTTATCTTCCTTTGTAAGTTTTGATCTCTCCCTATATAAAGAGATCATAGACACATAGTTTTGTGTGCACAAAAAAATGTAGTCGACTATTAAAGGTGTGTGTTAGTTCTAGGCGTGAGTTCTCTAAGTAGATGCATAGAAGTTGTGTGTAGCCCTAAGGATCTTTAATCCCTGTTAGATTGTAACCGTTCTAGAGTTGATCATCTAGAATTGGGGCTTGATGGAAACGTATGAATGAAAAAACTTGTTAAATAACATTATTGTTCTTTATATTCCGCTATGCTTATTAATGTTATTTGTAAAACATATCCTAGTTGGGCTTAAACGATCTTCACATACATGGATACTGATGTGTCGTTGTGTAGGTGTTATATATGTATCAAGTGTTACTATTTATTTAAAGCCGACTATACGTAAAAACAACACTTTAACGGGCAGTGTACCTGATCAGATGTAGCTTCGTTAGTAGATAAGGTGTCAATAACTAAGAGCGAGAGCGTTAATTCCCAATTCTATCAGTATTTTAGTTATCTAAGTTAGACCTAAAACTAATGCAAAAGGGGGGTTCTCAGCCTGAGAGACTGGCACGAGGTTTAGTTATCTAGCCTAAGGTTTTGATGACAAGTAAAGCAATAAACACACACAAGAAGATAAACAAACGATAGAGAAGCAGTCAAGAACTAATGTAAGGAAAACATACCAACCATGAATAATCCGATAAAACGTAGGTTTGTTTATTTAGTACAATGATTGTCTTATCTCGAAGGGGCATATCATTCCAAGACTTAGGCGGTACTTCTTCCTAAGACCTAGATACGCTAATCCTATCACAATTAGACGCATCCGCATAAAGCAAATCTATCTTAGGAGATTAATAATGGTGCTCTTACTAAACCCTAGCTCATGGAGACTTTACCCACTTACTGCTTAACGACTCTTTATATACTAGTAGTCCACTGTCCGAGTCCTTACCAACTGATTAGAACGTACTCGTTGGTACCAAGGTCACCTTATGGCTCAACTAAGCTCATAATCAAAGGGCAAAGATAGGTCAATATTTGTGATCCTATGATTCTAGATATATAAATTGCAATACGGAGAGCTATCCCAGACTCTTAGCCTACGCCCAAACAACACCGAAGTTGCAACGCATTAAATATGTAGGACTAAAGCCAGTTGAATGATAGGTTGCATATAGCACGCAAACAAGTATAAACTGATAAACATAATCCACAATTAACAATAAATTAAGCAATCAATATAAACAAACCAAACATTAGATCTTCATAAACATAGATGATACCTAAAGGTATCATCGGATAGTCATTGTAAAAATACACACGGTTTTATATATGAACGATTAAAGAAAATAAACCTTAATCGAACACGTATTCGGTTGCGCAAATATTACAAGAGTTTTTCTATGATCTTGAGGCTCTTTTCTGACCTTTTAGGCTCCTTTATTCGTCTCGTAGTCGACTTGGTAGTTTAGGGATTCACTTGCATACCTAAAACTGAGTTTAGGATCGTCTATTTATAGAGTCTGGAATCTCGTCGATACGCCGTATCGAGCAATGTGGGATACGACGTATTGGGGATTTCTTGGAGTAAGGACCACGTTTGATATTGTGAATACGGTGTATTAATGTCTTCTGGATACGGCTTATTAGGTCTACAATCCTTCGTGGTTATTTGTGAAGTGTAGGCACGAATACGCCGTATCTTCTTGATGGATACGACGTATTGAGGTAAAACCAGTTGATTATTCTTTGTTGACCAAAGTATTATATATGGTGTATCGTTGATGTGGATATGGCGTATTCTTCAAAGTCAGGCAATGGTCTTTTGATTTGTCAAAGTCTTGGATATGTCGTATAGGTCTAGAATAATACGGCGTATTTACTGTCAGATCAGTAGACTTTCTTAAACTCTTCGTTTATGCTCCAAAATGTGTGCCTTTTAGCTAATCTTCACAAAGTACTCTATATTATACTGTAATTCTTAAATACAAACGATTAAGTAACAATTCTTTGCAATAATTATACAAAATGGGTTAATTACATGGGATAAATGATGCTATAAAATAGACGTTATTTGATGTCATCAAATATTCCCCCACTTGAATCCTACTTGTCCTCAAGTAGCCTTTAGAAGTCTATAAAAATGTATCCCTAAGGATATTTTCCGTTAAAGCATTTATTTGATCTATTACAAGTACACAACCAAACACCTCACGAAATAGGAAGATGAAAACACTCAAATCACTCAACTAATCTATGTGGTAACATGTAACTAATTCACTCAATTGCTCGGTCGTGACGAGTATTCTATCATAAGCTTGGCAAGGATACACATCTCCACCACTAAAGCTAAGGAGTAACAAGTTTATAAAGGTAAATATGGGTTTATATTGAGCAATGGCATTGGGTTATTACCTAACTAATTTTTATCGATACCAATTTTTCCAGGAGGGCGACAAAGACCACACATACACACCCGTAACGACGGGATAGACACATGTGACTGCTCACTCCTACCTCGAATAAGCTAAAGAGTAGGAATAGTAGAGTAATATAGGGTATGGATCTTCTAACTTTCACCAATAGTAATAAACCAACAAGGCAGCTGAGACATGCATACATGGCCGTAACGACAGGAAAGACATGCACCTCGATCACATTCTCATTCGCAGTAAAAACCCAAGGATAATGATTATGAAAGGGAATAAATGTTGATAAATAAAATTTATAAACAAATAGATTAAGTCTAGAAATACAAGTTGCTAACACTTTTTTCGCCGTTACTCATATAAAAGACATAACTATTTACAACATCTTGATCATAGATCAAAACCAACAACCTAAGTTGGCGTTCCCGTAACGATCAACTTCCCAAACATCCCATACTTTACATACTTTACAAAGCAAGTAGCGAGATCTTCCACTTTATAAAAACTCTACATCTCGATTGTATCAACTAATAATCGATCCTTCAGGTAAATTCCCTTTGGTAGTTGCTAAACGATTATCTCATACTTCCTTCTCTTTTTTTGTTGTGATTTTTCTATTTTTGATTTTTTTGCTAACAATATTCTACAAAACTCGGTGTAGGTTCACCATCTTCACGATCATAATAATTTTGGATAATTCCTTCGATAATACTTCTTTCTTCGGACGTACCAATAATTGCGATGGTAGTAAAAATACATGAGTTTTGACTATAATATACATTCCTATTTGCGACGTGCAAATTTCTTCAACCGGAACAAACAAACACAAGATGCCAAAATACAAACTTTACACTTTAATCAACTAGCAACTGTAAAATAAACTTAATCTAACAGGGTAAGCTAAGATGTAAAGGTGTAACAAAACAAATAATTGTTGTAGTTCCTAAAGGATTGGCTCTACGGGTTGTTCTAGAGGTATCTTAGTCTTAAAATAAGAGTAAACAAAGGGTTTATACGGGGGGTTAACTAACCAGTGTAGTTAGTTAATAAGCAACATGTAAAGGCGATTTGGGTGTAATCCTAAAATTTACCAATTTAAACAAGTTACTCCATCTAAATCCATAGTACTTATTATTGCGGTCTCGAATAGATATACCAAGCCAAATTCTAAAGTCTACTACATCACCGGCACACCCATATTATTTTAGAAAATTGGGAACTACATTTTTGGAAACGATAGGTTAAATCCTCACAAAATCTAACAAGGTTATTTGTGGGGTTATGTATCAAGTAATTTCACAAAAGTATGCTTGAAAAAATTGTAAATTTGAGCATAATTTTATTGTGAAAATTAGGACAAGTAAACATTTTAATTCCATCCCCCACTTGAATTATAAAACGTCCCCGTTGTATAGATAAACCATTAAATACGGGAATTAAAGAAGATAGAATAAAGAACGCCCTTGATATTTTACGCTCGGATCGATTCTCCATGTAGCGTTTATGAGCAAGAATTCGTGTTGAACAGCCGCCTTGAAGTTTCAAGACTCCAACACTTCAAGATCTCCATATTTATAAATTCTCCACCAATCATTAGTCGATTTTTCTTTCACGAGGTCCTGTGTAAAATAGGAAAAATAAGTGCAATTTATTTCTCCGTGTATTCGTTGGTTAGACTCGAGATAAAAACCCAAAACTGTACAGGAAGTCGATACGCCGTATCTATTCCCTAGGATACGTCGTATTGATACCTGTATACGTTGTATTCATTTAATGAATACGTCGTATAGACTGTGCTAAAAATAAAGACTGGATAACGTCCAAATAGTCAATATGCCGTATCCATGGGGTTTGGATACGCTGTATAGATAGTCCGGGAAGACAGACTCGATAAGAAAATTAAAAATACATTCCGGTTTATCTCCCGGCAAGCACTTTTGTTTATAGAAAAGTCTTTAAGTTAGACTTGCCCCTAATTTAATCTCATCCTTATAAAACAATTTGGGGTCGAACAGGATGCCAAATGGCACATAAAAATTCTTGATAAGGAAAATGAATGAGATCCCTTTGTTAAGATGATTCCAAGTCATGATATTAAAATTTAATCCCTTGATAAAAGTTTCAGTTTTGAAAAATGTATTAGATGTATCATGACTTGTTTCCAAAAGCCTATTTGACCCATATGCATAGGCACCAACATTGGTATTTATTACATCAGGTAACGGTTTGACAGATAAATCCCCCGAAGAGTGTTCAATATCGACTTTATCATCATCATTGTCCTTATCCGATTTTGAATCATTAGGATAATTTACTTTAAAAGAAAATAGATCATTAAAGTTTAAAACGTTTTGTTCCTCTTCATCACATTCGGAAAATGATGTTTCATCTTTCAAATTAAATTCATCGATATGTTGAGGGTTTAAAATCGGTTCAGTTAATAAATCTGATTTAGACGTTTGAGCATTATTGTAAACAATGGCTGGAAATTCTTTCTCAAAATCTTTAAAGTAGTCTAAATCATCAAAATAACTGACCTCAAGCTCAGGTGACGGAAACGAAGGCACATTGACTTTATCATTATCATTTTTTGATCCATTTTTAAATTGTCGACATAAATTATTTTATAGGAAAATGAATATTTGTCATAAATTACCGTGTAATCTTCATCGTCGAAATCATCAAACTAAATTCTAAAGTCAATTTCATCATTACAAGAACTTACCGTGGGCTCATAAGAAAGTGTTTTTTCAGATGATACCTTGTCATTAAAGGCAATAGCTGGGAATTCGGTTTCAACAGATCTGAGGTCGTGAATGTCTTCATCATACCAGATTTTACTATACTTAGCAGTTTCCCAGTTAAACACTTTCCTACGTTTTAAGCTTTTTCTTCCTCATGCCTGATGTATTCCTCTATAGTAATGTTGTGGTCGTCCATTTTAACCTATAATAAATTCGCTAGGAAAGAAAACTGTCAAATAGCTTAATATGTCGTATTTAGTGAACTGAATACGCAGTATTGGTGATAGAGTCGAATATGTTGTATTGGTTTGAAAAAATTTATACGCCGTATCCAATAAATTAAATATGCCGTATTGAGTATTCAACTCAAAAAGTTACAGTGAACCGTAACTATGCAGGAACACACAAGCACACAATATGCAAAAATATACAATGCAAAAAATCAAACACACCAAAACAAACACACAAATATTCAAATTAATCTAAGCTACACTAAATCTAAACCAAAACACTAATATAAACAAGAATTAAACAACTTCACTCCTCGGCAGCGGCGCCAAAAACTTGATGTGTCGTTGTGTAGGTGTTATTTATGTATCAAGTTTTACTATTTATTTTATGCCGACTATACCTAAAAACAACACTTTAACGGGCAGTATACCCGATCAGATGTAGCTTCATTGGTAAGTAGGGTGTCGATCACTAAGAGAGAGAGCGTTAATTCCTAATTCTATCAGTATTTTAGTTATCTAAGTTAGACCTAAAACTAATGCAAAAGGGGAGGTTTTCAGCCTGAGAGACTGGCACGACGTTTAGTTATCTAACCTAAGGTTTTGATGACAAATAAAGTAATAAACACACACAAGAAGACAAACAAATGATAGAGAAGCGGTCAAGAACTAATGTAAGGAAAACGTATCAACCATGAATAATCCAATAAAACGCAGGTTTGTTTATTTAGTGCAATGATTGTCTTATCTCGAAGGAGCATATCATTCCTAGACTTAGGCGGCACTTCTTCCTAAGACCTAGACATGCTAATCCTGTCATAATTAAACGCATCCGCATAAAGCAAGCATTTGTTGATTATAATCTATCTTAGGTGATTAATAATGGTGCTCTTACTAAACCCTAGCTCATGGAGACTTTACCCACTTACTGCTTAACGGCTCTTTATATACTAGTAGTTCATTGTCCGAGTCCTTACCAATTGATCAGAACGTACTCGTTAGGTCCAAGGTTACCTTATGGACTCACTAAGCTCAAATCAAAGGGCAAAGATAGGTCAATATTTGTGATCCTCGGGACTTTACTAACTTACTTGCAAATATGGAGAGCTATCCCGGACTCTTAGCCTACGCCCAAACAACACCGAAGTTGTAGCGCATTAAATATTGTATTTGCTGATTCATGTATGCCATGACTTGTACAAGGCCTAATATTGTATTTGTTGTGGGTAAACTGAGCATGTATACTAGTAATCCTGGTACTCAGCACTGGCAAGCAATTCAGCGGGTACTGAAGTACTTGAAGAAAACCATGGACTATAGATTGACATATACTGGTTATCCTTCAGTGTTGGAAGGTTACACTCATGCATGCTGGATCAACAATACTGAAGATAATTCATCTACAAGTGGCTGGCTTTTCCTGCTTAGTGGTGGTGCAATTTCTTGTGCTTCTAAGAAACAAACTTGTATCACTGGTTCAACAATGGAGTCTGAATTTGTGGCTTTAGCAGCTGCTGGTAAGGAAGCTGAATGGTTGAAAAAATTTCTCCTTGAGATTTCATTATCGTCCAAACCTATAGCACCTATTTCTATCCGTTGTAATAGTGCTGCTACATTGGCAAAGGCTTATAGCCAGATGTACAATGGGAAGTTTAGACACTTAGGTGTCAGGCATAGCATGATTCGTGAACTGATTACGAATGGGATGGTATCTATAGAGTTTGTGAGGTCTCAACAAAACTTAGCTGATCACTTGACGAAGGGACTCGCTAGAGACTTGGTTATAAAGTCTGCTGAAGGGATGAGATTAAAGTCCAACTAAGTCGTTGAATGCTAGGACACCCAACTCCATACTAAGGAAACTTGGTAGTTAAGTTTAATGTGGAAAGCTGAATGTTCAGTAGACTAAAGCACATGTATTTATAATCATCCCAAGGATGTGCTTAGAACCTGCTGAAAAGGAGGATGAAGTCTTTACTTCTCAATGGTTAATTTCTTTAAAAAAGTGCTTAGCAGGAGCATGAATAAAGAGGAACCAACTATATAAATTGAGTTTTTTTGCCCTCAAGGAGCATGGACTTTGGCTCTTACAACATTTATGAATTGGATATGGACACATGGCTTGTATAGTATCAGGAGTTTCTAAGTGTTTGAAAACTTATGTGTTTTTATCTTCAAGTATTCAAATGGGTTGAAGGGTTCAATTATTAGAACACCCTGATTCTTGAATATTTGAACGTATAATTACTAAGATGAAAATTCAATCCTCGAGACATTTTCATTTATGCACTTGTTTGTTTAATGTTTAATTTTTCATGCAAAGGAATTGTACTAAATTGGGAAGGATTGTTAGAAATTTAGTTTAATTGTGGGCTCAGTTCATACTGGATAATAGGACTGGAGGTACGGAGTGTACTCCCATAGTTCACTCAACACCCAGACTCAGATAGTGGTAAAAAGGATTTCAGGTCATTGATGAACTTCAGCGGTCGCTGATGAAGTTCAGTGAGTTCACTCCTCAGCAGGTGCAACTCTGGACTGAATGGTATTCATCAGTCTGATGGTTTCAGCATAAACTGAAGGATGCCACCAAGGAGTAATCCATCTGAGGAAGTATCCTCAGCGGGTTGCTTCAGTTTGAACCTTCAGCGGATATGCTCCTCAGCGGGCTAGCTGATGATTCAGGAAACTGAATGAATAACCTTGCTAGAATAAATTCAACTAACTTGACCTATTCTTAGGGCAAGTTTGACTGCTTTTAATGACCACAATTAATATGGTCATGTAACCACTAATTCTTTAAATCAAGGAGTCTAATTATGGAAAAGATTATATCTCCTATAATCTCTCATAATTATTTGATTATGGTTTTGAGTATTCTCTTATAAATAAGAGATCACAATTTGCATGTGAATAGAGTATGTGAAAAACAAACAGAAAACCTACACTCTTAGAAACGAAAGGGTTCTTGATTGGCGCCTCAAACAAGAACAAACACTTGGTCTTATCCCAACGAGGTATTCGTGATACGCATGCATAGTGTCGAATAATCTTCTTTGGAAAGTGATTACATGATTTCAAGTGATATCCGGTAACCATCTTTGGTACGTAGCTAGGTTATTGATTATCTTTACCCTGATCTGGGATTCACAACCTCCAACAATCAAAGTAAACTATTTTATGATAATCAATGGCTACTTGTATGAAACACATGGCTTCAAACTTTGCCAAGCTTGACAAGTTTGAAGGGGTGGACTTCAGAAGATGGCAGAAGAAGATGAGTGTGGTGTACGTGCTGACTACTCCCATGCCTGAAGATGAAGATGATAATCCAACTGTGGAACAAGTCAGGAAGGGGGCCAAATGGGACAATGACGATTATGTTTGCAGAGGTTTAATCCTCAATGGTATGTCTGATTCTT